>JZKD02S0831719.1:51644-68483 GCA_000966675.3 Picea glauca
AGGAGCAGAGCCCGACACCCATCAGTTTAATGTCACGAGTTGTTTATAAGGGGTGATCAAATGGAGATAATGGCTCGAGGAGGTATCACTCTAACTCAGAGACTGGGTCTGGTACATAGAGAACAAAGGAGGTCTGGAATCCTAACTTCAGCCAGTGGGTTAATCAAAAGATGAGCAGGGGGAAGACTTAGGAGAAAATGAACAAATAGCTCTGGGCATCAGGCTTGCAACAGTTTGTAGGGGAAAAACTCTAAACGTAGGATCCTCCTGGTTCAAGGCTTCAAGGAACTGAAAGAAGACTTGACTGGATCCTCCAATTCCAAGTCATTCAGTGTTAAGGAAGTCACAGGGACTGATTAGAGGCTCCCTAACTATAACAGTGATCCATTACAACATCATCCTATAATAGCTACAGCTCGACTAGATCCTCCAATTCCGAGTTTCTCTAACACAGTGTAAACAAAGACATGAAAGAAACTGGCATTCATAAGGCAAGAAGTCTCAAAAGTTCATACATAACCATAATAACAGTGCTTCATTAAAACTTTACAACCGGGAGCTTTGCTCAACCATTGATAGATTCAAAAATGGCAGAAATGCCTACATATACTTGGAACAAAAACACTGGAAGCTAAATCGAGACATCGCATTGAAGACATTACATCTTCACATTTACTACGTATGCAGTATCTGGATGCTCGTGGACTTTAGCCAGACGCAATCGTGTTCCCAAGGGCCTAAGAATGAAATGACTAGCTTACAGTCATCTCTGGATTTTCCATTTATGGTGGAAAAGATGTCCAACCACCATCAACTACTGCAATAACTGCTTCATTGGGCTCGGAAAGGCCTAGGTTGATTCTGCACCTACAGGACATGGAGGCCCTCTCATTCTACCATTTAGACCTATTTGGGGAATTCATGGCAAGACTAACGGGTAGATGTGGACATCATCGTGATAACTGGAGGACCGGACATGAAGTGGTGAATGGACGGTGATCAGGCAGGGGAAAAAATGATAGGGCGAATACAAGTGGAAAAATCCATGGGTTTTGAAGTGTACAAGCCAGGTGGAGGAATACAGGGGCTGGAAAAAATATGGTTGGCATGAAATGGGGAGAAGACGTGGCGGCATGGGACAGATGGCGGATGTATGCGATGAGGCTTCGGTTTTTTTGGGAATTCGGGATTCGCGAGTTTGCAATGCGTGAACTCTTCGCCTCTGGGATCCCCGATATCCCGATGTGCGATGAGCTCCTCCTATGGGTTAGCCCTCCCGGCTATTATATGGCCCATATGACCACCTCTTTATGAATGGAGCTCAATATATATTGGGGCTTCAGTGCTTTCAATGTCTCGATGCACAAGTCCTTGAGACTCGCGACAGCCTGCCACCTGTATTCTATTTTCTCTTGCGGTCCCACACACTAATCCAGCAATTTCCAAGACGTCGCTTCTTGTGACCTCGCAACTCTACGCGCAAATATTTTCCGCTCAAAATCACGAACATCCGAGTTTGCGATGTGCCGATGCCACTTGGTGCCGCCTCCCTACATGGATTGTCCTTCTGACACCTGTCCTCCACTACGATCCGTAGCTCCATTGGGAAATCGCGTATCGGGATATCGCGATTCCCGCTATCATGTGCATGGGACTTTCAGTTCCCCGATCCCTAACTCTGCGGGATATCTCGCCACATGCCTCAGCTGTTGGACGACTCTGATTCAGTCGGGAAATCACGCATCATGATTCACTCATGTAAGAACTCCCTACCTCCAGAAACTTCGATCCTCCGATGAACTGAAATCCCGACTCTCCTTCTGATGTCTGGCGCGTGTCCCGCCAAGTTCAACGGCTAGGATCCCATCGATATTTCGATACTCGAAAGGTCTCGGCTCTCTTACCCTTTGAAAACCCGATACCACAATTGTTACTAACATTAGGCTCCATGGGGGATAGATCCATCCCTGTGATGCTCTAAGGACTCCTTCTGCAGTTCCAGTCGCCTTTCTGTTGGGCTATGGAGTCTTTATTAGGCCGCAAAAATAAAAATGGAAACAAACTAAGAAATAAAGGATAGTATTTACAAACAAAGATTCATCTGAGAGTCAAATGAAACATTTTTTCAGGAAATGCCCATTTACTGGGCCACTGAAAACTTCTTCACCTTCCAAATCTCGCAACCTGTATGTGTTGTTTGAGAAAACCTCGGAGATTCTAAAAGGCCCAATCCACAGGGCTTCAAACTTGTTGTGTTTTCCCTTATCTTGTTTAGGAGCATCCCAGTTCAATACCAGGTCTCCTATATGGATTCGCTCCTTCTTGTCTTTCCTGTCGAAAACCTGCTTGATCCTTTGCTGATGGTCATGAATTTTGTTCACTGTCTGCTCCCTAGTCTATTGGACCTCTACTAGCTGATGAATTCTTCTGATCATGTCATTGGGCTCTTCCTGATGGTTCTGGAGAAATTTCTCTATAGGGATGGCTAGCTGAGAAGGGAAGATGACTTTGGCTCTGTAGACTAACTGGAAAGGGTAGAGACCTGTAGCTCTCTTTGTAGTCACTCGATCAGCCCATAGGGCGAATTTCAGCTTCGAGTTCCAAGCCCTTTGGTTGTCTTCCAACAACCTTTTGATGATTCTTATTAAACTTTTGTTGGAGGACTCTACTAAACCATTGCCCTGTGGATAGTATGGGTTGGAGTGAACCAGCTTAATCCCAGACTGCTCACAGAACCTGGCTAATGGCTCAGACCCGAAAGCGGCTGCATTGTCGGTGACAATCTTAGTTGGACAGTCGAACCTTGTGATGAGGTCCTCCAAGAATCCGATGATTACCTTGTGAGAACCACTCCTAGTGGGAATAGCTTCAATCCACTTGGTAAAGAAATCTGTAGCAGTCAAGATCCACTTGTGCTGCCCACTGGAGGGAGGGTGAATTTCTCCAATGAAATCTAGGCCCCACTGCTGAAAAGGCCCTGAAAACACCATTGGATTTAACGACAGAGACCTGAATTGTTGCTTTCCTATAAATTTTTGACATTTGATGCAGGCTCTGACCCTTTTGTAGGCATTAGTAAATACGGTAGGCCAGTAGTACCCAGCCCTGAGGATTTTGTGGGCTGTGTCTCTCCAAAAATGGTGCCCTCCACATAGACCACTGTGAAATTCAACCATGATCATCTCGACCTCTGGTGGACTAAGGCATTTTAAAAGAACTCCCAGGCGGTCTTTCCAATATAACACTTGATCGATTAGGTAGTACCTAACTGCTTTGAGCTTTAGATCTCTTTCTTTGCTTTTTTGCAGGCCGTCTGGAGGTCGTAGCTCCTGCAAAAAGTATATGACATCCTTATACCAAGGACATTGAGCCAATGGGGGTTCGTTTTGATGATCTATGTCAAACAGTCGATACTGCTGAATACCCAAGCATTCATTGATGAAACTTATCCCCAAATCTTGTCAATTTTCTTCAGCCAGTAGCTTAGCTAAACCTTGCCCTTTTATTAATTTGGTGGGCCTTATTTCCAGGTCGAACTCCAAGATTTTGGCTATCCATTTGCTCCTTCTCCCGTCTATGTCAGGCTGAATAAGAATATATTTAACAATAGCCGAGGGGACGTAGGCGATGATTTTTTATTGCAGGATGTAGGTTTTGAAGGATTTGAGAGCTTTCACTAGAGCATAAGCTTGCTTCTCCATAGTGTCATACCTGACTTCGACATCCCTCAATGCTTGACTGAAGTAAGAAATAGGATATTCTAACCCACTATTATTTGTCTGTAATAGAACAGCAGCTACTGTGTCAGGTGAGGCAAAGGAGAAAATAAGTAAATCCTTCGAGTAGTCGGGACTGATAAGCACATGAGATTCAATTAGGGATTTCTTGATTTGTTCAAAGGAATGTTGTGATTGAGGGGTCCAACTTACTTCATTCTCTTTCTTTAACATGGTTGTTATAAGATTTACCTCCTCAGCAAATTTAGGCACAAACCTCCTTAGGAAATTAATTTTACCGAGGAAAGATTGGACCTCCTTCCTAGACCTCAGAATTGATAAGGCTTGTATCGCCTCAACTCTGTTGGGATCAATCCTGACTCCTTCTGTTGATACTATGTGGCCTAGTAACTTTCCCTCCTTCATGGCGAATAGAGATTTTTTGGGGTTTAATGAAATGAAAAACTTTCTTCATTTCAAGAAAACTTTCCTAAGATGGCGACAGTGTTCTTCATCAAATTTTGAGAATACTGTGATGTCATCCAGATAAACGACCACAAATTTATCCTTTTCCCCAATGAAATCTATGTCCATGGCACGCTGGAATGTCGCCCCTGCATTCATAAGTCCAAATGGCATCTTGGCATACATGAATGTGCCCCATGGAGTGGTGAATGTTGTCTTTTCCCTATCTTCAGGTAGGACAGAGACCTAATTGTAGCCAGAGAAACCATCAATCATGGACATCCTGGAAGCTCCTGTCACCCTCTGCAGTATATGTTCCATCTTTGGCAAGGGGTAGTTATCTTTTTGCGAGCTTCTGTTCAGGTTTCTGAAGTCTACACAGAGTTTGATCTCTCCATTCTTTTTCCTTAGTGGCACCAAATTTGCCACCCATTCTGAATATCTCAGTGGAACGATGATCTGAGCTTGAAGCAACTTCTTCACTTCTCTTTCCATGATGGGCAGTAGCATGGGATTGATCTGTCCTAGCTTTTGCCTTAATGGCTTTGCCTCCTCCTTTAATGGAATTTTATGCTCGATGACAGAGGTGTCATAGATTTTGAGGTCTTCATAGGTCCAGGCAAATACATCAGCAAATTTCCTCAAAAGTCCACTGTATTCGGACCTCTGTTCCTCTGTCAAGATTTTTGACAATTTGACATACTTGGGTTCACTCTCGGTCCCAATGTTGCAATGAATAGTAGCAGCATCATCCTCCGAGACCTTTCCTTTTACCGACACATCATTACTATCAAAAAGCCTTTCCAAAGGAACCAGTCCCCTGGGAATATGGTTGATGGGCAGCTGTACAATGTCACACCCTGCAATCTTATTCAGAAAATTATCCCCATCGAGCTCTTCCCCTGAGACGACATCTTGGTCTATATGCATTTCTGAAAATTCCTCAATAGTATCCAAGAACCTCTTGACCTCAATATCGTCCTCAAACACCTTCCAATGCTTAACATTGTCAGGTATGGAGGGCCTGTATTTTACTTCTATATCATATCTGAATTTGGGTGGCAGGGGTACTTTGAAATTGCTAGCCGATGCAGCCAAGGAATCTGCCAAGGTGTTCTCCTTTCTTGGGATGAAAGAAATATTAAATGCTGATAAGAAACTGTCAATAAGGTCCCAGACCTCATTTTTATAACTCCTGAGTCGAGGATGTTTAGCCTAATAAGCGTTCTTGATCTGTTGGACCACCAACTCTGCATCATCGAATACTGCTACTTCCTGAATTCCCATTTCCCTTGCAGCCCTTAGTCCCAGAACAAGAGCCTCATACTCTGCCACATTATTGGTAGCTTCAAATTCTAATTTGTATGACAGAGATATGGNATAGCTTCAATCCACTTGGTAAAGAAATCTGTAGCAGTCAAGATCCACCTGTGTTGCCCACTGGAGGGAGGGTGAATTTCTCCAATGAAATCTAGGCCCCACTGCTGAAAAGGCCCTGAAACCACCATTGGATTTAACGACAAAGACCTGAGTTGTTGCTTTCCTGTAAATTTTTGACATTTGATGCAGGCTCTGACCCTTTTATAGGCATCAGTAAATACGGTAGGCCAGTAGTACCCATCCCTGAGGATTTTGTGGGCTGTGTCTCTCCAAAAATGGTTCCCTCTACATAGACCACTGTGAAATTCAACCATGATCATCTCGGCCTCTGGTGGACTAAGGCATTTTAAAAGAACTCCCAGGCGGTCTTTCCAATATAACACTTGATCGATTAGGTAGTACCTAACTGCTTTGAGCTTTAGATCTCTTGCTTTGATTTTTTGCAGGCCGTCTGGAGGTCGCAGCTCCTGCAAAAAGTATATGACATCCTTATACCAAGGACATTGAGCCAATGGGGGTTCGCTTTGATGATCTATGTCAAACAGTCGATCCTGCTGAATACCCAAGCATTCATTGATGAAACTTATCCCCAAAGCTTGGCAATTTTCTTCAGCCAGTAGCTTGGCTAAACCTTGCCCTTTTATTAATTTGGTGGGCCTTATTTCCAGGTCGAACTCCAAGATTTTGGCTATCCATTTGCTCCTTCTCCCATCTATGTCAGGATGAATAAGAATATCTTTAACAATAGCCGAGGGGACGTAGGCGATGATTTTTTATTGCAGGATGTAGGTTCTAAAGGATTTGAGAGCTTTCACTAGAGCATAAGCTTGCTTCTCCATAGTGTCATACCTGACTTCGGCATCCCTCAATGCTCGACTGAAGTAAGCAATAGGATATTCTAACCCACTATTATTTGTCTGTAATAGAACAACAGCTACTGTGTCAGGCGAGGCAAAGGAGAAAATAAGTAAATCCTTCAAGTAGTCGGGACTGATAAGCACAAGAGCTTCAATTAGGGCTTTCTTGATTTTTTCAAAGGAATGTCGCGATTGAGGGGTCCAACTTACTTCATTCTCTTTCTTTAACATGGTTGTTATAAGATTTACCTCCTCAGCAAATTTAGGCACAAACCTCCTTAGGAAATTAATTTTACCGAGGAAAGATTAGACCTCCTTCCTAGACCTCAGAATTGATAAGGCTTGTATCGCCTCAACTCTGCTGGGATCAATTCTGACTCCTTCTGCTGATACTATGTGGCCTAGTAACTTTCCCTCCTTCATGGAAAATAGAGATTTTTTGGGGTTTAATGAAATGCCAAACTTTCTGCATTTCAAGAAAACTTTCCTAAGATGGCGACAGTGTTCTTCATCAGATTTTGAGAATACTTTGATGTCATCCAGATAAACGACCACAAATTTATCCTTTTCCCCAATGAAATCTATGTCCATGGCACGCTAGAATGTCGCCCCTACATTCATAAGTCCAAATGGCATCTTGGCATACATGAATGTGCCCCATGGAGTGGTGAATGTTGTCTTTTCCCTATCTTCAGGCAGGACAGAGACCTAATTGTAGCTAGAGAAACCATCAATCATGGACATCCTGGAAGCTCCTGTCACCCTCTGCAGTATATGTTCCATCTTTGGCAAGGGGTAGTTATCTTTTCACGAGCTTCTGTTCAGGTTTCTGAAGTCTACACAGAGTTTGATCTCTCCATTCTTTTTCCTTACTGGCACCAAATTTTCCACCCATTCTGAATATCTCAGTGGAACGATGATCTGAGCTTGAAGCAGCTTCTTAACTTCTCTCTCCATGATGGGCAGTAGCACGGGATTGATCTGTCTTAGCTTTTTCCTAAATGGCTTTGCCTCCTTCTTTAATGGAATTTTATGCTCGATGACAGAGGTGTCATAGATTTTGAGGTCTTCATAGGTCCAGACAAATACATCAGCAAATTTCCTCAAAAGTCCACTGTATTAAGACCTCTGTTCCTCTGTCAAGATTTTTGACAATTTGACATACTTGGGCTCACTCTCGGTCCCAATGTTGCAGCGAATAGTACCAGTGTCCTCCTCTGAGACCTTTCCTTTTACCGACACATCATTACTATCAAAAAGCCTTTCCAAAGGAACCAGTCCCCTGGGAATATGGTTGATGGGAAGTTGTACAATGTCACACCCTGCAATCTTATTCAGAAAATTATCCCCATCGAGCTCTTCCCCTGAGACGACATCTTGGTCTATATGCATTTCTGAAAATTCCTCAATAGTATCCAAGAACCTCTTGACCTCAATATCGTCCTCAAACACCTTCCAATGCTTAACATTGTCAGGTATGGAGGGCCTGTATTTTACTTCTATATCATATCTGAATTTGGGTGGCAGGGGTACTTTGAAATTGCTAGCCGATGCAGCCAAGGAATCTGCCAAGGTGTTCTCCTTTCTTGGGATGAAAGAAATATTAAATGCTGATAAGAAACTGTCAATAAGGTCCCAGACCTCATTTTTATAACTCCTGAGTCGAGGATGTTTAGCCTAATAAGCGTTCTTGATCTGTTGGACCACCAACTCTGCATCATCGAATACTGCTACTTCCTGAATTCCCATTTCCCTTGCAGCCCTTAGTCCCAGAACAAGAGCCTCATACTCTGCCACATTATTGGTAGCTTCAAATTCTAATTTGTATGACAGAGATATGGTTTCCTGAGTAGGCGTCACAAAAACTACTCCAGCTCCAACGCCTTCTCGGGAACAGGCTCCATCAAAAAACATTTTCCAGATTGGGGTGATGAAGAGAGGAACTTCAGAGGAAACAGTGGGTTTTTTTCTGAGTTTTAGAGGCGGCTCTGGGGCATGGGTGAGCTGCAGTAAGATGGAGCCTAAATCAGTGTCCAAGGCAAAAATGGGATGGTTGGTGGGGTTGGCTTCGTCACTGATTATATAGGCCAATTGGACTTCTCTGTATAATCTTCTATGCTCTCCTCCAAACACTGGGATAGTAGCATATGTGAGGTCCATCTGCAAGGTTCCCCCCTGTATTTTTATCCAATATCTTGATAACAACATTCCGAACTTGGGGGGGACATCGGCTACTACGATATCCATGACCACACTTTTCATGGGTAGTTGAAACAAGGTCACAACTAGGTCTTTGATCACTCCAAGACACTGAACTCTCCTGGAGTCAAAGGAATAGAGGTCATGATAGGCTCGGGTAACTTCTAGCCCTGATTCTTCCATGATAGTTTTGGGCATGAGGTTGTGAGAGGCCCCTGAATCCATTAAGCAGTTGTGTAGCACTTTATCATGTATGTTCAGGGATGTGTAGAATGGAGGGGACGAATCATCCCTATCTTCTACCATGGGACCTAGGACAACTGCTAGTTTTTCGTATTGGAGGTTTATGGAGTCTGTGGGAAGGCATGAAGCTTCAGACTGTAAAATTTCAAAGAAGCATTTTTTAAACTCTCCATGTTTAATTAACTCAGTGAGGGGCAGAGGGATCCTGATCTTTTGAATCTCATGCTCAAAATTAAAGGAAGGTGTAATCTTTGGGATTTATTTTATTTCAGGAACATGATTATGGACAATGGGAGAGGGGGGTTGAGATTTCTTACCTCTGTGACCATTTGCTACTTCATTAGCAGGTCTCTCTGCTCTAATGGACTACTTAGGGCTATCGGGCACTGCTATCTTTTTATCAGACCTCAGGCTGTACCTGCCTCGGCCGCCACTAGCTTTGTCTCCCTTGCTTAGCTCATTTAGCTGACTGTCCATGAGAGACACCTCGTATGCAGATTGGGTGAGATGAGGAAAATAAGGGGTGTCTCCAAAGTAATGGATCTCAGGATCAAGCTCGTCTGCTTCTCTTTCTTCCCCCTCGGCCATGAAATTGTTTTGAAAAGGGGCCTGAATTTTCTGGTCTTCTCTGTCTCTTCCCTTCTCTCTTTGCATATTCGGGNTTGTCAGGTATGGAGGGCCTGTATTTTACTTCTATATCATATCTGAATTTGGGTGGCAGGGGTACTTTGAAATTGCTAGCCGATGCAGCCAAGGAATCTGCCAAGGTGTTCTCCTTTCTTGGGATGAAAGAAATATTAAATGCTGATAAGAAACTGTCAATAAGGTCCCAGACCTCATTTTTATAACTCCTGAGTCGAGGATGTTTAGCCTAATAAGCGTTCTTGATCTGTTGGACCACCAACTCTGCATCATCGAATACTGCTACTTCCTGAATTCCCATTTCCCTTGCAGCCCTTAGTCCCAGAACAAGAGCCTCATACTCTGCCACATTATTGGTAGCTTCAAATTCTAATTTGTATGACAGAGATATGGTTTCCTGAGCAGGCGTCACAAAAACTACTTGAGCTCCAGCGCCTTCTCGGGAACAGGCTCCATCAAAAAACATTTTCCAGATTGGGGTGATGAAGAGAGGAACTTCAGAGGAAACAGTGGGTTTTTTTTCTGAGTTTTAGAGGTGGCTCTGGGGCATGAGTGAGCTGCAGTAAGCTGGAGCCTAAATCAGTGTCCAAGGAAAAAATGGGATGGTTGGTAGGGTTGACTTCGTCACTGATTATATAGACCAATTGGGCTTCTCTGTATAATCTTCTATGCTCTCCTCCAAACACTGGGATAGTAGCATATGTGAGGTCCATCTGCAAGGTTCTCCCCTGTCTTTTTATCCAATATCTTGATAACAACATTCCGAACTTGGGGGGGACATCGGCTACTATGATATCCATGACCACACTTTTCATGGGCAGTTGAAACAAGGTCACAACTAGGTCTTTGATCACTCCAAGACACTGAACTCTCCTGGAGTGAAAGGAATAGAGGTCATGATAGGCTCGGGTAGCTTCTAGCCCTAATTCTTCCATGATAGTTTTGGGCATGAGGTTGTGAGAGGCCCCTGAATCCATTAAGCAGTTGTGTAGCACTTTATCATGTATGTTCAGGGATGTGTAGAAGGGAGGGGACGAATCATCCCTATCTTCTACCATGGGACCTAGGACAACTGTTGGTTTTTCGTATTGGAGGTTTATGGAGTCTGTGGGAAGGCATGAAGCTTCAGACTGTAAAAGTTCAAAGAAGCATTTTTTAAACTCTCCATGTTTAATTAACTCAGTGAGGGGCACAGGGATCCTGATCTTTTGAATCTCATGCTCAAAATTAAAGGAAGGTGTAATCTTTGGGATTTATTTTATTTCAAAAACATGATTATGGACAATGGGAGAGGGGGGTTGAGATTTCTTACCTCTGTGACCATTTTCTACTTCATTAGTAGGTCTCTCTGCTCTAATGGACTGCTTAGGGCTATTGAGCATTGCTATCTTTTTATCAGACCTCAGGTTGTACCTGCCTCGGCCGCCACTAGCTTTGTCTCCCTTGCTTAGCTCATTTAGTTGATTGTCCATGAGAGACGCCTCGTATGCAGATTGGGTGAGATGAGGAAAAGGAGGGGTGTCTCCAAAGAAATGGATCTCAAGATCAAGCTCATCTACTTCTCTTTCTTCCCCCTCGGCCATGAAATTGTTTTGAAAAGGGGCCTGAATTTTCTAGTCTTCTCTGTCTCTTCCCTTCTCTCTTTGCATATTCGGGGGAGTAAAATTATTTGGATTCATGAATACTCCTCTATTTTCGACGATATGAGGGACTTTATATTCTTGCCTCCCTTCCACCCTCATCCTCTCCATTTTTGCAGACAAAGACTTCACCATCTTAGTCAATTCGTCGACCTGAGGGTGAGGCACCAATGATCGAGAAGTTGAGGCTTCCGTCCTCCCTTTTCTCCTGTCTGCGTCGGCCTTGTTTCTCAGTCTGTCAGCTGCTAATATGTTGGATTCCACTTCTATGGCCGCATCTTGCATTTGGGCTAAGGAAGTGGCTCTTCTTTCTCTCAACAACAGGCAGAAATCAGGGTCAAATGCGCCAGCATAGGAAATTTGGGCGGAGGCTTCTAAGGGCTTTATCTCTACAGGAATCTTATTATACATTTTATTGAATCTTTTGGAGAAGTCAGAGACAGACTCTCCTTCCATATTATTCAAAGACCCAAATTCTGTCATGTAATACATGAAGTCCTTCCTATCTCCCCACTACCTCAGGAAAGCACTATCCAGAGCCTCAATCCCAGCAATAGATCCTGGGGCCAATCCTCTAAACCACTTCCTTACCTCACCATCCAGGCTTTGGATGAAAACTCTCATCCAGACATCTTCATTTTCAATATTGAGGTTGTCTGCATAACTGTAGAAAGAAGCCAGGTGCTCTTCAACAGTGATGTCTCCTTCCCTAGTGAACTTGGGCATGTATTTCAAGTAATCCCCAACAGGAAGAGGATTCACAGGATGGGGTAGGATTAAGGGAGCATATTTGGCAGCGACTATGGCATCCATTCTATTCAGAGGGGGATTAGCACTGACCATAGGAATGTTAGGTGGAGGAGAGCTGGGAGGAGAAGGAGTTCGCGAAGGGGCTAGTGGGAGTAAATCTCGGAGTAGGGTGGGAAACAAGAGGTGATTCAAGGAACATGCTACTAAGCTCTAGTCGACAGGTTCTCCTCCCTGTGCAGGAGTGGGGAAATCTTCTGAGGTCATGGGTCTACACCAAGGTACAGCTTCAAAGGAGAGGGGAGTGGCAAATTCTTGTCCTTCTGGTCCTAGAACAAGAGAGGAAAACTCAACAGGAACACTCCCAAAATTTAAGAAACGGGGAACTGCAGAGGCAGGCCTATCAAATAACTGAGGAGGAGAAAAAGGAGCTCCAACAGAAGGATATGGTGGATTACCTCGCTTGGTGATGGACACTTCTTCTTCAGAGGCCTTTCCCTTTTTGAGCACTGCCTCTGGATCTGTTTCAGGTGTAGCTAGAGGGAGTTGTGGGTGAGAGCACGTATGCCTGCCTCTGAAAGCCACAATTAACATAGCAGGTTCTCCCCAGTGGAGTCGTCACAATGGAGTCGCCAGGTGCAAATTAGCAATCTTGAAAGGCTCCGATGATCCAATGCACCTTCGGATTCAGAGGCTAAATGTCATTCTACCCAGGGAAAATATTCAACTTCATCACTGGCAAAGGCACCAGAAATGTTAGCCTCGAAATTCACTCCTGGATTGCTTGCAGGAGCAGAGCCCGACACCCATCAGTTTAATGTCACGAGTTTTTTATAAGGGGTGGTCAAATGAAGATAATGGCTCGAGGAGGTATCACTCTAACTCAGAGACTGGGTCCGGTACGTAGAGAACAAAGGAGGTCTGGAATCCTAAATTCAGCCAGTGGGTTAATCAAAAGATGAGCAGGGGGAAGACTTAGGAGAAAATGAAGAAACAACTCTAGGCATCAGGCTTGCAACGGTTTGTAGGGGAAAAACTTTGAACGCAGGATCCTCCTAGTTCAAGGCTTCAAGGAACTGAAAGAAGACTTGACTGGATCCTCCAATTCCAAGTCATTTACCATTAAGGAAATCACAGGGACTGATTAGAGGCTCTGCAACTATTACAGTGATCCATTACAACATCATCCTATAATAGCTACAGCTCGACTGGATCCTCCAATTTCGAGCTGCTCTAACACAGTGTAAACAAAGACATGAAAGAAACTGGCATTCATAAAGCAAGAAGTCTCAAAAGTTCATACATAACTAGAATAAAAGTGCTTCATTAAAACTTTACAACTGGGAGCTCTGCTCAACCATCGATAGATTCAAAAATGGCAGAAATGCCTACATATACTTGGAACAAAAACATTGGAAGCTAAATCGAGACATCGCATTGAAGACATTACATCTTCACATTTACTGCGCATGCAATCTCTAGACTCTCGTGGACTTTAGTTAGAAGAAATCGTGTTCTCAAGGGCCTAAGAATGAAATGACCAGCTTACAATCAACTCTGGATTTTCCATTTATGGTGGAAAAGATGTCCAACCACCATCAACTGTTGCAATAATTTCTTCATTGGGCTTGGAAAGGCCCAGGTTGATTCTGCACCTACAGGACATGGAGGCCCTCTCATTCTACCATTTGGACCTATTTGGGGAATTCATGGCAAGACTAATGGGTAGACATGGACTCCATCATGATAACTGGAGGACCGGATATGAAGTGGTGAATGGACGGTGATCGGGCAGGGGAAAAAATGATAGGGCAAATACAAGTGGCAGAATCCATGGGTTTTGAAGTGTACGAGCCAGGTGGAGGAACACAGGGGCCGGAAAAACTGTGGTTGGCATGACACGGGGAGAAGACATGGCGGCAAGGGATAGATGATGGATGTATACGATGAGGCTTCAGGTTTTTTGGGAACTCAGGATTCGCGAGTTTGTAATGCATGAACTCTTCACCTCCGGGATCCCCGATATCCCGATGTGCGATGACCTCCTCCTCCTATGGGTTAGCCCTCTCGGCTATTCTATGGCCCATACGACCACCTATTTATGACTGGAGCTCAATCTTTGTTTGGGATTCGACGCTTTCAATGTCTCGATGCACAAGTCCTTAAGACTCGCGACAGCCTGCCACCTGTATTCCATTTTCTCTTGCGGTCCCACACACTAATTCAGCGATTGCCAAGACATCACTTCTTGCGACCTTGCAACTCTACGCACAAATATTTTCTGCTCAAACTCACGAACATCCAATTTTTTGATGTGCCAATGCCACTTGGTGCTACCTCCCTACACGGATTTTCCTTCTGACACCTGTTCTCCACTACGATTCGTAGCTCCGTCGGGAAATCGCGTATCGGGATATCGTAATTCCCACTGTCATGTGCATGGTAATTTTAGTTCCCCAATCCCTGACTCTGCGGGATCTCTCGCCACGTGCCTCAGCTGACAGACGGCTCTGATTCAGTCAGGAAATCGCTCATCGTGATTCACTCATGTAAGAACTCCCTGCCTCCAAAAAACCCGATCCTCCGATGAACTGAAATCCCGACTCTCCTTCTGATGTCTGACGCGTGTCCTGCCAAGTTCAATGGCTAGGATCCCATCGGTCTTTCAAGACTCGAAAGGTCTCGGCTCTCTTACCCTTTGAAAACCCGATACCACAATTGTTACTAACAATTTCCACCCAACTGTAGGCTCATCGATTCCGAATGGATTTACCACTAGCCACCCCCGAACTTAGACCACAATGCTGTGAGATTGAGTCTCTGTTCGTCAGAATTCAAGAACAAAGGTTACTCTCCTTCTTCTTTGTTTATCGATCACTCTGTATATTTTTCCAGATTCCTTTCGATTTCTCCCCTCTTGTGATCTTTGTCACGACTACCCCCTTCCACACCTCTTTCCTGCCTTTTCTTTTTTGGTGAGGTTTCATGTGGCATGAACTTCCACGCGATGGTCTAGTTTGAGGCTTCCATGGATGGGCAGTTCACCTCCATCCCTCATTAACTCATGAGGAGCCTCTTCACCTACCAACCTGGTGAGTAATTCATTTCGGGTTCAGCGATCCACTCTTGATATTTGGGTCAGTGAAGACCAAATATAGTATTGGTTTCGATGGAAGTTAACGCCACCATTCCAGGTGCCTTCCACCACCTTTCATCAACCATCATGGTCTCTTTTCAGCACATCCCCCTCCTAGTAGTCCTGCAACATATATTCATAACATTATTTACATTCCTCAACCTTTTATACTAAGGTCCATTCAAAATCACACATTCACATCTTTGAGACTGCCATATTTCTTGGCCAGTATAGTTATTTTTATAGACAGGGGGAAACAGGGTGTTATAATCTCAACATGAAAACCTGTAGCAAATAATGTCAGAACCTGCAGTAAACAATGTTAGACCCTGGAATATAGAGTTATACCATCACATCAAACTCCAATCCATGTGCATTGCCCTTTTTCCAAGGCTTTACAATATATAAGCATCTTTTTGCACAATAGAGCGCATGTGTACACAGCCTATTCAAAGTCAGCATGTGTATGCATGCGACTGTCACCACTGTCACCCGCGTGTGCCTTAGTGGATGAAAATTTTGAACTACCCTTCAGTCTTTCATTATGATCTGGCTGCTCTGTCTTCTTCACCCACTTCTATAGATGACCTTTTTCCTCATAACTTGAGCTTTGAGCATCCATATTTTCAAAGATGTCTCCCTTTCTTACTTCATTCCTTCTTCTAGCCATGCTATGTGAATTCCTCATCATGGACTTTCTTATTATGTTCCATCACTCTTGGGATTTGTGACCAAATCCACTATAGTTGTATCATCTCATAGAGTTACAGTGAAGAGGAATATGTCCTACTTGATCACATCTCCAACACCTTGTGGTGTTATAGAATCTTCCATTATATCTCCTTTCATAAGATCTATATTCAAAAGCTTTGTGACCATATCCATTACATGAATAACAATGTCCATGAAAAACACTTTCATACCTTTGCTTTGGTGTCCCAAGAATGACTTCTTGATGTATTTATTGCTTTGTTCTATTGAAATTTTCTTTTCCTTGTGTAGAGGGTTGCTTTGCAACATTGTCTTCTTTCTTTGATGGGCTTACCTCATGCTTCTTTGAGGTGCTTTCTTCAGCATGCGTATCTTCTCCTTTGTATCCAAGACCTGATTTATCACATCGTGGTCTTTGACTTTCCAATATCTCATCCAAGATTCTCAAGCTATTCAAGAATTTGTTTGACTTCTCTACCTTCTTTCTAAGGTCAATAATTTCATCTTCTAACTTACAAAATGAATCTTCCTTTTCATTTATTTGATACTTCAATATTTCCTCTATTCTTTTGGCTTCTTCAATTTGGATCTTGAGATGAACAATGGTTTCAAAACTTTTTCTAATCTCATCATCTACATTCATATCTTCTTTTCCATTCTTTAGTCTTGTGATTTCTTCTTCCTTTTCTTCTAATAGAGTCTTATTGTTCTCTTCTTGTTCCTTGATCATTTCTTTTAAAATCAAGATGTTCCTTAGACTTCTCCTAAGAAACTTCTTAGTGTGATCAGAAAGATAGTTATAGTCTATATAGTAATGATCACTTATATATCTATATAAACCCTCTTCAATTTCCTTTTGAAGTTTTAATAGGTTTCCTTCTATACTTTTCATGGGATAAATACCATCAAACTTTACACAAACTATTTCTATATATTCTTCTTCACCTGTTGAAAAAAATTCATCATCATCATCATTTCAATCAAGGGATTTAGAGGGTTCTTTACCTTCATTTGAAGAATCTTCATGATCTTCCTTTTTGCCAATATCAACACATAGTTTTTTTGCCTTCATTTGAAATGTCTTCAAGATCTTCCTTTGTGCC
>JZKD02S0831719.1:105488-119549 GCA_000966675.3 Picea glauca
GTTACCAATCAAACATGATAAGTAAATGAAAATATAAAAGCAAGATGAATAGTTCATACCTTGGGAAAAAGGATCTTGGTACTCATTATAATAGTCATTTAGCTTAGGAATGAGAAGGTTGAATGTTCAAAAGATGTAGTGAAAAAAATGACATTTTTGGGTCCTCACATACCCCCCAATTGAAGACATTGCATGTCCTCATGCAAAACACATTCAATCTTTACTGTTTAATTGAAGTAGATAACTATCTCCTCTAGTGCAAAATTTCTGAGTGCCGGTATTGAAGAATGATGTGTCAAAAAGGAAAATCTGTTGTGTTAACAATCTGTTTGAGTTTATTTATTCTTAAGAACAGAAGCAGTTTGAGTTGCTCGAGTAAAAACGTGTGAAGGGAACAGAGGTTATTGTTTGCAAGCATCTATTATACCAGCAACTGATTTATGATGATGAGATATCCTCTATTTTACTTATTTTTTTGTAGCAGTAAGTTCAGGCTTAGTCTTGACCGAGATAGTTGTTGGTCCTGTAGTGAATGGAAATTTGATGACCTCATATCCTGCCTCATAGTAAATGTTTACGCACTCAAAACACATGATTTCTTTATTTCTTCCCATAACAACTTTTGTCAATGATAGAATGTCCAAGTTTATCCCATCTAGATTTTTTATCGAGCCACTGCCACCTCCTGTTTCAGGGTTTTTAACTCTACTTTGAGGTTATCATTCTTAGTTATTAGTGCAACGATCCTGGAATTTTTTGTATTCTTGATCTTTTTCTCTATTTGGGAAAATAATTGGGCAAGTGACACATCCTCAACATGTTGTGTAGCTGGTTCTTATGTAATAGTTGTGTCTATCAGGACTAGTTCTTGTGGATTAGTCTTGACATTGTCAGCTGGTTATGATATTACTAGCTCTAGTGGGACAATCTTCTATGGATCAACTGGTTCTGGTGTAGCAGTTGTGTCTATCAGGACTGGTTCTCATGGATCAATCTTGACATGGACAGTTGGTTCTGATATTACTAGCTCTGGTGGGACAATCTTCTGTGGAGCAGCTGGTTCTGGTGTAACAATTATATCTATCAGGACTAGTTCTTGTGGATCAGTCTTGATATGGACAGTTAGTTCTTGTGGAATCGTCCCTGTATCAAGAATAGAGGATAGTGGACGAAGAATAGGAATATCCTGCTCCATATCTTGCCATCCAATTATATCTTCGACAAACCTGGTGGACTTGGTTCTTCTCTTAGGTAACATAGAAATGAAATTAGTGGTTTTCTTCTTCATTGACAGAGGAGGAACGAGGTGTTCTTCCTCAACCACAGAAGAACGTGTCGAGCCATGAGCCGACACCACCTCAACATCCTTGGATCCCTAGTACCCGGTAGGTTCCACTCAACCTGTAGTCGAAATACAGGGACCCTCTCAAGGAAGAAGGACACTAGTAAAGATCCATACCCAAATTGTTTTAATTCACCGCGCTTGCATTTGGTTAATTACCTTTTGATACTGTGAAGCACATCATCAGCCCAGTTAAATACTCGGGGCTCAGTACACTCAATGGAGTACTGGAATTAGATCTGTAATTCCATATGCGGAGAAAAACTCCCGACCATCCGAGCTATAGTAAAGAGGATCATGCGGAGGGTCAAGTCTTGTACCCCCCAGATAACAACTTTCCCCTTTTTCCACTCAGCCTCAGGTACATAATATTGGTTGCAGTATTCACTCATTGTTAATCCACCGCCTCTACTACCAGTCAGGCTGACGTGATACTCGCGCTTGGATAATCCGGTCAAGAAGTATATGTCCTCAATGTCAATGGATAATGTATGAGCTCCTACATTAAAAACTTGTTGATCTAGATCCCACATACGGATCAAGAACTCCAGTAGTCTGACTTGGGCTCTCATGCCCGGGATGCGAAAGTATTTTAAGAGCCCACAATCCCTCAATGCAGCTATAGTGGGAGGATGATTCTAGGAATTTGCATTATCTTCATCATGTTCTTGTTCTCGCCACTCAAGCACCATGTTTTTAGCTATTTATCTGCATAAGAGAACATACAAGAAAGATTAATGATTTTATTCATGATATGAATCTTTTTCATTGGCTAAATGTTTAAAAAAAAATTGAGTTCTGCGCTACTCGCAGGTGCCTTATTATACACAGTGAAAACCCCTCACAGGTGGCTCAAGGCTCACCTGCGAGAACGCATCATTATCGCAGGTCCCATATGGGCTTCCTGCAAGAATGTTTATGCGCAAGTAGGGTTCAAAAAACCACTTGAAAATGAAAAACTAACCAATGAAATTTAAAATTTAAACCATGAAAATGTCAGGAATGGATGGCTTACCTTAATGCTGCAGACAGCTCGTCAAAAGATCTCTTGTAGCTCCCGAAAATAAACACCGAATTCAGAGGGTGAAAAGGGGGTTTTGGAACTCAATAGTGAAAATATGAAATGATATGGTAAAAATGTGTATTTACTCATTTAAATTACATTTTACTATGTTATTTTTGGGTTTTTATGCTTATCTATTGTTTAAACCTAATCCCTAATATCACGATGAGTGTAATGACTTGCAGGTGTGATGACGTTGATAACTTAACAAGGGTATGGACATATTTTTCTTCGTTATGGTGTGTTTTTTATTGTTTTTCAAGGTTTTTACATAAAACCTCGAGCGTCGTTTTTTATCCGTTCTTACGCTCGTCAATATAAGAGAACATGATCGAGCATAGTTTTATCGCTTTTTCGGGCTCATAAGGTTATACGAAAAAGGAACCCTCCTGGAGTCCCCTTTAAGCTCTTTTCAGACTCTCTAAACATGAAAAGATCGCCGAGCGACCTTGCTATTTTCACGCTCGCTAAAGTATTTGAAGTATGTGTCTGGTGAGCGATAATTTATCTCTTTTTCGGTCTCGTCTAGACTATTTTACGAAAAAGGAGCTAAGAGAGTTCTCTTTTAAGTGTTTTTCCAAACTCTATAATCTTGAAAAACCTTCGAGTTTACTATCTCTGGATTCGTTAAACAAACATTGACAGACCCGTGATGGGACCGAACCACTCCTTCTTAGGGTTCGTTAAAAATACTCTGAGGGACTTGTCCGAAGGATGAGCTTATATCAAAAAGAATATGTGATCCTCTTCAATATTGCGTAAAAATAAAGAGGTACTTGCCAGCAATGGTGGGGGAAAATTTGGGAAAGGGATATGTTTCATTTTCATATTGATTGGCAGTAATTGTCTCTCTTGAACATGACACCCCCTATTCATCATTTGAAGCCGGTTTGGGAAATCGATTTGTCTCTCTTTCGATTGATTACAAGGCCATTCCATGTGTCCTCTTTGAGTCAATGCTACCAAATCATTGGTCGTGTCGTTCATATGTTCAAGAGAAGTCCATCAGAAACCTGTATTGAGTCGTCCATCTGCAGTTATTCATTCCCTCTGTGTCGAGCTTCCCTGTGTCCAGTTCAATTGTAACATGCTTTGTTTCACTTTCAAACTCTGTTACTCATTTCATGTCATTGATGGGGAATACATCAAGGCCCTCCTGTGATGAGTTTTGTTCCATCGACTTCAACTCATTATCTGGAATCAAGACTTAGAAATTCTTTAGTACCTTGGAGCTTGCATGCCTCAATGGCAAGTTTCCTCGCTTTCGACAGTGGGTTTACATCATTGACCCCTGATCAAAAGATTCCGTCGAATGTTCGACATCAACTCATTTATTCATAGCCGATGGATTGTACTATGGTACCTTGGGATTCATTGACATCAATGATGATTTCCCTCGCACTTGTTAACGGTTACATCAATGACCAGTAATCAAGTGGTTTCTACCATGTTCGACTTCAACACATGTAATCACATGGTTAGATTCGTACTTTGGGTGACGAGATTGAAGACCCTGGATTTTATCTTTGAAGTCCAAGCTGCGATGGAGTATGTATACTTTACAACATATAGATCCACTGTGTATGTTTTGTGGCTATGTCGTCTCGATTTGAAATTTTTCATATAGATCCACAGTGTATTCAAGTGGATATGCTATATTTTGACGGTGTGGATCCACAATGTATGATTGGTGGCCATGACCCATGTCTATGATGTCATCAGTCTGTGATCTGAGTATGGGAATCCCTACCTCAGAATTGATATGTATGATTTTCTGCAGATGCTTGGTTGTTCACAGGTTTTCGATTAGATGTGCTCCTGGTTCTCGACACACACATGCAACTTACAAAGTCTATCGGTTGTCACTAGTTCCAACCTCATACTTTGGGGGGAATTCTATTATCCATAATTTTGGTCGTCATGATGATGTATTGATGATGGTGTATTCAGGCTCCTCATTAGAACTTTTTCCTGAGAAAAGTTACCTTCATCTCTTTCCAAAAATCATAGTTTTGAGGAAGGTTCGTAGGCTGCCAATACATTTGCCTGCGAGAATGCATGATTCTCGCAGGCTGCCTTAAGCCAGGGTGCGAGAAGTTCTCACTGTGTCTAACTACTAGGGTGTGAACACTTTCTAAAGAAGGGAAAAATATGAATTCTCGAAGCTTCTAGAAGGATGAGATGGCATTCAAATGGTTATCTAAGTACTGACTTTCCTGATATTTTGGGATCATTCCTATCCAAGTAACTAATTCATTCTCTCCCATAAAATAAGGGGATTCTCATGGAAAAGGTTAGAATCAAACTAGCAAGATATTTATTGGAGAATTAGTGAAAGACTGTGTGAAGGACTGATGCTACAACAGTTAAGAACTCCAGCAAGGTTATCAAAAGTGGTTGATCTTCTTCATACAAGTGAGCAAGTGTGTGTGTCAAAGCCAAGGGTCATCGAAAGGAGGTTTTCAACATCAAGGCTCAGGTTGTAATCATTTCTTTCTATCAATATAATATAGTAATATGTCTCTTTCCCATAAAGCTAATATCACTTTATTGTATAACTCCTTGATCATATACTTAGATTGATTATTGAATATGTTGAATTGTATTCACTTCGATTGGTTTGTATTGTTGTGATCTTGACAGTAAAAGAGCATTGGAGTGAAGCTGGAACAACAAAGATCAAAGGAAGCGATCACAAGTTATGTTCATGATTCTTGCCTCCTATTTCATTCAATAGTCTAAATATAGGGAAAGAGTATTATGTTGTCCTGCTTTGTTCTAGATGTAGGTGGATCTAGGGAGATCGGTTTGTGTCCACACTTACGGATTAATCCTAAAACAACCCTGTTACAACAACAATCCTTTCTTCTGATACTCGAATACTTACCCCATTCAGCATTGAATACCCTTCAGTAAGATTTTGACTAAACTCCAATACCTCGTTCTCACTAAAATTTTTCAACTTCTTAAAATACGATATCTAGCCAGCCTAAAGAAATATTTGGTAGGCCTCTGGGTGTAGCAGAAATCTTTCTAGAGTTGTGGGTTCATATCTCACAGCCGATCCTCCCATGATGTGGCTTGAGAGTCGAACAAGCACGTAGGAGGAGAAACTATCACCTAAATCATAGACACAACAACCTTGAACGTGGTTTGTAGAAAGATAGTTAAAAGAAGTGTGGGTGGAAAGGTGGTGGAGGTGTGTATTAAATTCGGAATGAACAACTAGATTTACATTCCCCCCCCCACAACTAAGCAAATTGTCTCCAGGTTTAACCAGTTAGTAAATAGGAAATCGTGCTTTTATATCTTCATTACTTTAACACATAGGATTAATCACGTACCTCAAATCTTACCGCACATAATGACTTGTCGGAGTAACCGCACAATCCAACCGCCATCTGAGTGGTGCAGAGTAGTTGACATGATGAAGGATCATGAGATAAATGACATCTTGTGCAAAGACATAGTCCTTAATGTAGTTATCCAACTGGAAATCATCGATTGTGAAGTCACGTCATATTGAAGCAACACTTTCAGATAGAAAGAATCAATATTGTCTAATCAGTGGTGTTTTTGCATGAAAGATTGGAGGGATGGAGTCGCAAAATCGACAAAAAGGCAAAAAAGAAAGAGTGAAGTGGAAAGAAATAATTTCAGTAATTCGTGTATTAGTAGGTTCTTTTTCAAAATGGAAGAGGTAGGTGTGACAACATTGAAATCAGCCAATTTATAGGAAGAGGGTGTAACAACATAGAAATCGGCTAATTTATCAGAAGAAGTTGTAACATCATTGAAATCAACCAATTTATCGGAAGAAGGTGTAACAACATAGAAATCAGCCAATTTATTGAAAGAAGGTGTAACATCATAGAAATCAGTCGAACGCTACCTTACTTTGATTCTAGGAAGTTTTTTAACTTCCATGAACTAATCGTTCTTTTTTGTTCATCAATCTACCTGCACACACATAATTGCCTGATACCTTTCAAAGCTCTATTAGCATAGTAAAGAAAATAGAGAAATTTCAACTAAAAACAGAGAAATTTCAACTATAAACAGAGAAATGTAAAGTTTGTTGACATTATTTATATACAAGGTCTGAGCAAAAGAAGTCCTAAAGTTCAGAAGGGGAAGGAGCAAGCTCCTTTCCATTTAAAATCTGATAATCTATATCAACTGTACAACTAGTTTTGAATTTTTTCTTGGACAGTGGACGCTGATACAGGCGTAAGAGATGACCATTTGCATGTAAGTGTGTCTTGGATCCATCAATAGTAATCAACCAGACTGTCCCATTGGGAAAAACGATGTCTACCTCGTAAGGCCCTAGCCATCATCTACGCATTTTACCTTGAAATTCCTTAAAGCTTGAATCATACAACAGAGCCCAATCTCCTTTCTAGAATATTTTCTTCTTGATGACTCGGTCATGCCATTTTTTTCTTTGTTGTTGAATCACTGTGGTTTGATGGATGGCCTCCAAACGCTTTTCATCAAGCTTTTTGAGCTTCTGCAGTCTGGATTTCTGTGCCATAGTCAAGTTGAGGTTGAATGCTGATGCAGTTCTTAAGGTTTTGATTTCGAATTCAATGGAAAAAATAGGGCTTTTTCCATATACCATCTCGTAAGGAGAAAAACTAGTTGTGCTCCTCCAGGTAGTTCGGTAAGCCCATAGAGCTTCATGCAATCTGTCAGACCAATCCCTACGATTTTCTCTCATTGTTTTAGTAAGAATGGCTTCGATAACTTTGTTGGTGCTTTCCACTTGGCCATTGCCTTGTCGATAGTATGGAGAAGCCATTCTATGTAAAACATGATATTTACTGAGTAGAGATTCAAATTTATGTGATGTGAAAGGGGGTCCTCCATCAATGACCGATTCTCTGGGAACGCCAAACCTAACGAATATATATTCAAACAAGAATGCTAAGACAACCTCTTTTAATGCTATGATAAGTGCTTGTGCTTCCACCCACTTGTTGGTCACTGTAATTGCTTATTTAACTAAACAATCAAGTGCTACATAAATTGTCAAGCTAGGGAAGTTTGTTTATTTCAAAGGTAATCACGCACTATATATGCTCAATCTCAAAAGAAACCTAGAGTTGTAGTAAAAACATATTAATCACACTTGCCTTGAACAAACTGAAGTTCTAACTTGAATTACAGGAAAGCAATCTACCTATTGCAGAGTTCAATGTTTAAAGGAATAATTGTCCAAAGAATCTTGGATTACATTAAGGAAATAACAAACTGGAAAAGAAATCCTTCAAGACACTGCAAAAGGAAAGACCAACTATTCTATAACCAGAGAACATGACCCTATTCCCAAAGCAGGAATATTCATCACCTGTTTCCGATCACCACACTTTTATGAACTCATGCTAATTGAAATGATTGACACACACTAAAGACTAGCTACCTCTTGATAGAGAACATGACTCTATTCCTCAAGCAAGAATCTTCAGCAACTGTTTCTGATTACCACACTTTCATAAACTCATTACCAATTGAAATAATTGACATGCACTGAAGGATAACTATCTCTAACAGAGAACAAGACCCTATTCCTCAAGAAGGAATCTTCAGCATGTTGGAAAATATTGAACAAGAAACGAATGCATGTTGATGGTTGTTGTCATTGATGGCAACAGTGGAGATGGCAGGATAAGAAGGATAAAACCCCTTGGGGATTCAGACGTAAAAGCTCAGGAGGAACAGCATTGAAGAAAATGCGCGTAGCAAGAGTTTATAGAGAAGAAGGAAGACAGAGATCCAGTGACCGTTGGATCCCATTCAAATTTCCCAAAAGGCCGACAACCGTCAAATATGCAAAAGTTGCGAGGGAGATAAGTCATCAGAGATTTGGGGATCGAGACTTTGAAATGTCCAATTTACTTGACATCGAAAACCTCGAAATCGCGATATGTGATTTCACGATTTGATCACAGTCGTTAAATCAAGCAGAGATCGGGACCATCCACTTGTAGACAGGAGGCTTCATCGGAGTTTCGGGGATTGGGATTTCAATATGCAAAGAACACAATGCAATGAAAACCCCAATTTCACGATATGCGAAATCCTGACTAAATCTGAACTGTCAGATCAACATGTGATCTAGACCGTCGATCTAATTCACGACAGTAGTCCACGTCAGCTAGGGACACGTGGCACAACTAGGTAATGATAGGTGGCAGGCAGATTCAACACTTCAGGCACAGGCAAGTCACGAATCAGAGTGACACATGGCAGTATTTAACATGTGTCAAACCATGTGTGATGTCAGCAGAGCATCGGGGATCGGAACTTTGAAGTGAAAAAGTCACTTGACCTCAGGAGTGCCGATTTAGCGATATGCAAAATCGCGATACAATCTAAGCTGTCAAATTAGTCTATGATCTAGACCGTTGATTTTAGACCATGTCGGAGTTTCACGAATCGGGATATGGTAAGGATTGCAACATGAATTGCGAAATCGCGATATGCGATATCACGACACAATCATAGTCGTTGATTCAAGATTGCACCTGGATCGTTGATTTGACCGATATATGGACTTTTGTGTATTGGGATTTATAAGTGAAAAGAATAGTGAACATGAAGAACTCTGAAACCCCGATAGAGAGACATAAGGTTGTAGTCACGAAGTGAAGGTCACGTTGACCGGGAGCTAAGATCAGGAGGGCTAGCATATGAAAGGAGCCATCGAGAATCGGAGAATCGCGAGTCCAGAGGACTTGTGATTGTTGACATCGCAAATGCCAAAATCGCGATGAGTGAAATCCTGATTAGATCTGGACCGTTGGATCAAGTATTGATCGGAGGGTTGCTGCTCTTCCTCACACATTAACGCTTCAGTTAAGAATCAGTTAAGAGAAACAGACTGATGATGACAAATCGGTTAGCGTTTCAGTTTCCAAGACAGATGTCCTTGTATTACCGATTTGAACGGGAAGTGGAATAGTCAAGGTAGCTTGTATAAAAGAATATGAATGAGACTGAATTGTTTTGGTTGTTCTGAAAGAAAAAATGAGTAAACAGTAACAAAACGAAAATGAGCAGAGGAGTAGCAAGATATGAAGCAAATGTGCAGTGCGAGATGAAAATGCAAGAGAAGAATGACATAAGAATGTGATGAAGAGATGACCTATTGAGGAAGAAGAAGTGCAGAACATTTTGTTGAAGATCAGATACACAGAACAGAGTAAAAATGGTAAGAAGTGATGTATCTACATAAGTTGTCTGTGTATTCATTATTTAATATTCTAGGGAGATAGGGAGGTGCTCGTGAGGACTGTTGTCCTCAGAGGTTCAAGTGGGTGCTTGAACACAGAGAGTTGTAGCTTCCATCTGGTTGCAGCCAGAGAAACCAGGGTGGCAGGGTGGTGCTAGAAATAACAAGTGTTCTTTGTTATACAGGTTGGAGCCTGTGTAACTGGAAGTTGGTGCTTCCATCCAATTGGTGCTGGAAAATTCAGGAAGTTGGTGCTTCCATCCAGTTGGTGCTGGAATATTTAGGGAGTTGATGCTTCCTTCTAGTGGGTTCTAGAGAAACCAGAGAGTTGGAGCTCTCAAACAAGTTGCAGCTTGTAAAACAGAGGTAGCAGCCTCACATTGAGTTGGTGCTCAATTGTAAATGATGTACAGAACTAAAAACGACTGCCTATCATTTTGAAGAAGAAGAGGTTTTCTCCCGTTATGTGTTTCCTCGTGAAAAAATGTCTCTGTGTGTATTTTATGTGTGACTGATGGTCTTTACTTTTACTGTCCATATGCTATATTGTTGATGACCACATGAAGAAAGATTAATAATGTTTNCTCATTGTTAATCCACCGCCTCTACTACCAGTCAGGCTGACATGATACTCGCGCTTGGATAATTCGGTCAAGAAGTATATGTCCTCAATGTCAATGGATAATGTATGAGCTCCTACATTGAAAACTTGTTGATCTGGATCCCACATACGAATCAAGAACTCCAGTAGTCTGACTTGGGATCTCATGCCCGGGATGCGAAAGTATTTTAAGAGCCCACAATCCCTCAATGCAGCTATAGTGGGAGGATGATTCTAGGAATTTGCATTATCTTCATCATGTTCTTGTTCTTGCCACTCAAGCACCATGTTTTTAGCTATTTATCTGCATAAGAGAACATACAAGAAAGATTAATGATTTTATTCATGATATGAATCTTTTTCATTGGCTAAATGTTTAAAAAAAATTGAGTTCTGCGCTGCTCGCAGGTGCCTTATTATACACAGTGCAAACCCCTCATAGGTGGATCAAGGCTCACCTGCGAGAACGCATCATTCTCGCAGGTCCCATATGGGCTTCCTGCGAGAATGTTTATGCGCAAGTAGGGTTCAAAAAACCACTTGAAAATGAAAAACTAACCAATGAAATTTAAAATTTAAACCATGAAAATGTTAGGAATGGATGGCTTACCTTAATGCTACAGACAGCTCGTCAAAAGATCTCTTGTAGCTCCCAAAAATCAACACCGAATTCAGAGGGTGAAAAGGGGGTTTTGGAACTCAATAGTGAAAATATGAAATGATATGGTAAAAATGTGTATTTACTCATTTAAATTACATTTTACTATGTTATTTTTGGGTTTTTATGCTTATCTATTGTTTAAACCTAATCCCTAATATCACGATGAGTGTAATGACTTGTAGGTGTGATGACGTTGATAACTTAACAAGGGTATGGACATATTTTTCTTCGTTATGGTGTGTTTTTTTATTGTTTTTCAAGGTTTTTACATAAAACCTTGAGCGTCATTTTTTATCCGTTCTTACGCTCGTCAATATAAGAGAACGTGATCGAGCATAGTTTTATCGCTTTTTCGGGCTCATAAGGTTATACAAAAAATGAACCCTCCTGGATTCCCCTTTAAGCTCTTTTCAGACTCTCTAAACACGAAAAGATCGCCGAGCGACCTTGCTATTTTCATGCTCGCTAAAGTATTTGAAGTATGCATCTGGTGAGCGATAATTTATCTCTTTTTCGATCTCGTCTAGACTATTTTACGAAAAAAGGAGCTAAGAGAGTTCTCTTTTAAGTGTTTTTCCAAACTCTATAATCTTGAAAAACCTTCGAGTTTACTATCTCTGGACTCGTTAAACAAACATTGACAGACCCGTGATGGGACCGAACCACTCCTTCTTAGGGTTCGTTAAAAATAGTCTGAGGGACTTGTCTGAAGGATGAGCTTATATCAACAAGCATATGTGATCCTCTTCAATATTGCATAAAAATAAAGAGGTACTTGCCAGCAATGGTGGGGGAAAATTTGGGAAAGGGATATGTTTCATTTTCATATTGATTGGCAGTAAGTGTCTCTCTTGAACATGACACCCCCTATTCATCATTTGAATCCGGTTTGGGAAATCCATTTGTCTCTCTTTTGATTGATTACAAGGCCATTCCATGTGTCATCTTTGAGTCAATGTTGCCAAATCATTGGTCGTGTCATTCATATGTTCAAGAGAATTCCATCAGAAACCTATATTGAGTCGTCCATCTGCAGTTATTCATTCCCTCCGTGTCGAGCTTACCTGTGTCCAGTTCAATTGTAACATGCTCTGTTTCACTTTCAAACTCTGTTACTCATTTCGTGTCATTGATGGGGGATACATCAAGGCCCTCCTGTGATGAGTTTTGTTCCATCGACTTCAACTCATTATCTGGAATCAAGACTTAGAAATTCTTTAGTACCTTGGAGTTTGCATGCCTCAATGGCAAGTTTCCTCGCTTTCGATAGTGGGTTTACATCATTGACCCCTGATCAAAAGATTCCATCGAATGTTCGACATCAACTCATTTATTCATAGCCAATGGATTGTACTATGGTACCTTGGGAGTCATTGACATCAATGGTGATTTCCCTCGCACTTGTTAACGGTTACATCAATGACCGGTAATCAAGTGGTTTCTACCATGTTCGACTTCAACACATGTAATCACATGGTTAGATTCGTACTTTGGGTGATGAGATTGAAGACCCTGGATTTTATCTTTGAAGTCCAAGCTGCGATGGAGTATGTATACTTTACAACATATAGATCCACTGTGTATGTTTTGTGACTATGTCGTCTCGATTTGAAATTTTTCATATAGATCCACAGTGTATTCAAGTGGATATGCTATATTTTGACGGTGTGGATCCACAGTGTATGATTGGTGGCCATGACCCATGTCTATGATGTCATCAGTCTGTGATCTGAGTATGGGAATGCCTACCTCAGAATTGATATGTATGATTTTCTGCAGATGCTTGGTTGTTCACAGGTTTTCGATTAGATGTGCTCCCGGTTCTCGACACACACATGCAACTTACAAAGTCTATCGATTGTCACTAGTTCCAACCTCATACTTTGGGGGGCATTCTATTATCCATAATTTTGGTCGTCGTGATGATGTATTGATGATGGTGTATTCAGGCTCCTCATTAGAACTTTTTCCTGAGAAAAGTTACCTTCATCTCTTTCTAGAAATCAAAGTTTTGAGGAAGGTTCGCAGGCTGCCAATACATTTTCCTACGAGAATGCATGATTCTTGCAGGCTGCCTTAAGCGAGGGTGCGAGAAGTTCGCACTGTGTCTAACTACTAGGGTGTGAACACTTTCTAAAGAAGGGAAAAATATGAATTCTCGAAGCTTCTAGAAGGATGAGATGGCATTCAAATGGTTATCTAAGTACTGACTTTCCTGATATTTTGGGATCATTCCTATCCAAGTAACTAATTCATTCTCTCCCATAAAATAAGGGGATTCTCATGGAGAAGGTTAAAATCAAACAAGCAACATATTTATTGGAGAATTAGTGAAAGACTGTGTGAAGGACTGATGCTACAGCAGTTAAGAACTCCAGCAAGGTTATCAAAAGTGGTTGATCTTCTTCATACAAGTGAGCAAGTGTGTGTGTCAGAGCCAAGGGTCATCGAAAGGAGGTTTGCAACATCAAGGCTCAGGTTGTAATCATTTCTTTATATCAATATAATATAGTAATATGTCTCTTTCCCATAAAGCTAATGTCACTTTATTGTATAACTCCTTGATCACATACTTAGATTGATTACTGAATATGTTGAATTGTATTCACTTCGATTGGTTTGTATTGTTGTGATCTTGACAGTAAAAGAGCATTGGAGCGAAGCTGGAACAACAAAGATCAAAGGAAGCGATCACAAGTTATGTTCATGATTCTTGCCTCCTATTTCATTCAATAGTCTAAATCTAGGGAAAGAGTATTATTTTGTCCTGTTTTGTTCTAGATCTAGGTGGATCTAGGGAGATCAGTTTGTGTCCACACTTACGGATTAATCCTAAAACAACCCTGTTACAACAACAATCATTGCTTCTGATACTCGAATACTTACCCCATTCAACATTGAATACCCTTCAGTAAGAGTTTGACTAAACTCCAATACCTCGTTCTCACTAAACTTTTTCAACTTCTTAAAATAAAATATCTAGCTGGCCTAAATAAATATTTGGTAGGCCTCTAGGTGTAGCATAAATCTTTCTAGAGTTGTGGGTTCATATCTCACAGTCGATCCTCCCATGATGTGGCTTGAGAGTCGAACAAGCACGTAGGAGGAGAAACTATCACCTAAATCAGAGACACAATAACCTTGAACGTGGTTTGCA
>JZKD02S0831719.1:197106-227382 GCA_000966675.3 Picea glauca
TTTATGAAAATGAGAAACCAACCAAGATATTATTTGATGAAGTATTGAACTCATTATTCAAAATAGTCAAACTTGCTAATGAGCAAAATAAAGAACACATAATCATAATTTAAACCAAAGTAAATAGTTGATAAGAATTAACGTTTTTGTTTAAATTGAGATTTCTATGTTCATTTATAAATTTTGACATATACTCTTGTAATGAATGTCTCATACTATAGTGAATGTCTTAATTTTGTCTCAAATCAAGCCCAGGTATGCAACTATTTGAAAAGGTTGATTCTGTAGCTCATTATAATTATCAAGATTCTAATGGGGGACCTTTAAATTTTGTAAAACTTTAGGGGGAGTTGTTGGGGCCCAACAAATGGCGACTTACTAGGTGAAGCAATTATCTCTGATCAAGTAAGATTTCATCTCAGGAAGAAAATAATAAGACTTGAAAAATGATTTAAGCTCCGTGAAATAAATTCACTTTGAAGCCATATAGTATTAGGATAAGCTCAATATTATAACCAGACAATAGAATTTTCTTTGCAGAGGATTATAAACTGAAATAAAGTCTTAATGAAAGAGTCACGATGTTTATAAAAGAACTTCAATACCTTTGACATAGCCACTACTGCCAGCAGGCATCGATAGCCTTGGAAGGGATGTCATTTAACCCACTCAAATGATTTAATCCCATCCAATAGTTGTATCCACATGATGTATACTTCCATAAAAGTTAATTTAAAAACATATACCTACTACCTCTCGACCCGACATTGCTTTGTTTCTAGTAGGCTTGTACAGTACCCCGATGAAGTTGTCTTGGTATCATGTGTGCATTTACCCGTTGCCAGGGAGACTGTTCAGTACCTCGACAAGTTTACACACACTTCCCACTCTTAATTGCTTCCAACCCTCTTATTCCACTTTTATATAATAATACAATTATATATTTCTTGATGACAAAGAGAGCGGGGTGATACTGGAGGTTAATTGCAATACAGGTGAGTAGTTGATCATGTTTATTTATTTTCTTTCAAAACTGGAAGTTTTATCATGGTTTAGAGATTTTAGATTTCCTTTAAGAAATCATCTAGAGAATGGGGAAGAACTTAAAAGTGATTCCTTAAGAATATGGATGGCGTAAAAAGTTTAAATATCATCGTAATTTTCAAAGATTTAAAACATATCTCTGGTGTAATACTCTGACTAACTAAAGAAAAGATTATAACAATTGATATAATAATTACAAATATTTATCTAAGAATGTGAATATACAAATGATTATGAACAATTTATATACAGTTTACAAGGTTTCCATGAAATCTTGCGAAAATGATTCTTTGATAAAGTTTCTGAATCAAATATGAACAACACTTCTTTTTGTTTGTTTTTTAAAGATATTAAAGGAATAAATACTAAATGAATACGATTGAAACAGTGACAAAAAAATAGTCAAAGCTAATTAATGCAATCATCGTTTCATTCATAAACAACATAACTAAATAACATGTAGACTAACCTGTAGCTGATCAACGAAACTGGTATTATCTTTCTGTGTTGTATGAGCTCCTGCCTGTACTTTTGTTAAGGGAAACCTATAACAAAACAATACTAGCACTTCCATAATACATTCAAAGAATTATTTGATATTGGAGCAAATTAATAACAACAGAAAGACATCTAATTAAAAAATCTTGGGATCTTAAGATGATCAATATTTAAGAATGAGAGAAAGCTCAGATGTGAATATTGATTTTATCCAGCATTTAACATTAAGAATAAATTCAAAAATGATCAAATGATAGATCAATCACACATAAAAAAATGGAATAAGAAATTATGGACAACATATAACATTTAACAGTATGAAAACACCATATGATGACAAGCTAAAGCTAAAATCAACCATAATAACATTCTCATAATACAACACTAATGAAAGAACGAAATGGAATAAGCATCACATGGGTCTAAATTCAAAGATGAATTCCTTTCCCATATTCTTTCTCAAAATCACATGCCCTTACTGTAGTCCTGGAAGATTTGTTTTGGATAATAGACTCTTAAAGTTAAAATAATAAATTAATAGAGTCTATTTCTCTTGGTGTACCCACTTGTGGTCATAACTACATTATTACACAAAGAAATATTGAGAAATAAAACTAAAGGAAACCTACTCCTAAACCTACTCTAAACTACTAAATAGATCAAAATGCTAAGTAAAATCGTATTTCTAGTGCAGCCACAAGAGCATCTTCAATCCTGCAAGGCATAGAAAGTCAAAAATCAGAATAAAAGAATGTAGTATTTATGGATATAAATGAAATATGTCATGCTTACCTCTTTTATATTCTTTTAAAAACAAAACAAGCACGACCTTACCATTCTTTTGAAACTTCTTGATGTATGAATCCTCCAACCATTTTGCAATCTGGTCATGATATCAGTCATAATGGCATGTAAGAGTGTAAGTAAGTTTGGATAACTTGTCAATATTATGGGGACCTGACATAACCATCAGCAAATGCCAAAATGCCCCATCCTCCTGACAATTATCCAAGTGTTCATTAATTTCTTCACATGGAGGATCTAAAAAAATCGTGTAATGATTACTTTGTAACAACCCCACCGATAAGGCCACGGGCAAAGCCAATTTTTTTTTTGTTTTGAAGAATTAAGGGCATGAAGGAGATGACAAAAAAAGTTTAACTACACCACTGATGATGAATGCAAGCATGCAGTCTAGGAAATAGGTTACTATGACACCACACACAGGCACAAAGACAACTGGCAAACAAGCACAGAAAAAAAAAAACAAGGAGGACGAATACCTGCATGACACAACACGACCATGCCTACAAGCTAAGGGAAAACATCCCCATCCCGACATTATGACCTAGACGAACAAGGACTAGAACCTCAAGGCGCGTGAACCATCACATGCACCCAATTCAACATGCGACGCTCAACCATACTCACATGGTAGGCACTGACTCCAACCAGGATATCATTCAACACTAACCCATAGGGCACGCCATGATCCCCGCATCAGGAATCATGTCATCTCTGGAAGAGAGGCATGGAAATAAACTTGGGGTGACACATCCTATCTGGACCAAGGACTTGGATAAATCTAACATGCTAGGGCTAACTACTGACCAGAAGGATACACCCATACCCTAAGCAATAGTTCTACGAGATGCAAGAGGATGACAACAAGGGAAGAACGTAAGCCGATACCGACTTCGACAACCACCCCACCCTTTATTAAGTCTAAAATGGTCAATTACATTCTAAATTTGGCGATAAATAGGTCAACTACTATAACAAACATGGATAGATGATTGCATGTAGCATAGCACATGCAAATCAAAGAGAAGTGTCTGATGCTTAGGCTGATCGCCTTTCTTCCCACTGGTTAAGGTTTTTTCCAACCTTGTATTCCATCCAAAATTATTATTAATTATCCCATCATTTATTTATAACTGAAATCACTTTATTTTGTAATGGCCCTCTCATATCCATATATGAAAAATTATCAATTAACCCATCTATTATTCATACCCTAAAATTTATTTATTAGAGAATAATCTATAGAATTTATGCATATCTATATATCACTCGTTAGGGAATTATTTGGATATTTACATTGGATTTTGAGTTTGTAACCAACCCACAAGACTTAAATGTATATTACAAGATGAAAGAATTTAAATAATAACAACACACTTAAATAGTTTCCAAGTAAAATTTAAAGATAATTTTAAAAGAATAGAAAACAAATTAAAGGTAAAATGCATCTTAATTCTAAACCTTAAATAATAGTTATGAATAAATGGATACCCAAAAACAAGATAGCTTTGGAGAGAATTATCACCTTACACCCATCGCTTAACCCATCCATAATCGATCTATACATTACAAGATAAATAAATCGCTGAATCCAGCTAAGAACCCCAATGTTTCCAGAGCATTCAACCGCAATCAAGTGCAGACAAAAAGGAGGACCAGGATGGAAAACTGACGCATGGACGCAGAGGCAAATTGTTGCCTCCTCCAGACCTAATCGCCTTGAAGACACTGATGTAATAAATATGAGTGGTAGTGGTGGATCTCAAGGATTAATGGAAAAATCTCCAGGTTAGAAGGGGCGTGGAGACGCAGAGGTGAAAGGCAAAATTGTGGTCTTTAATAGGAAAAACTCAATCATCAATTAATAGCGAAATCATGGGTGGTACAGATAGCTCAGGCAACAATTAAGGCGAAAACATGTCCCTTCCATAGAAATTGCAGTCAACCATATGCCAATACGCTACACCAAGGGAAAAACGTGGGCATTAAGGCAGTAACAGTAATTAAATAAAATCCGTGTAACATTAAGAATTGTAGTCCAACCTGTGGTAATAAAATCGCTGGTAGAAATTTTTTGGTGAGGGTAAAGGAATGGTTATTACAATATATGCACAAATATTCATAGCCAAGGATAGAGAGTTTGTTTTCCTTCGCCTAGGGTACCCAACAAAACACAAATAGAGATAACAAAATGTTTTTCAATTCCAGGATACCCACTATAAAAACGCAGACATGAAATTAATCATTTTTCCACTGCCAGGATACCAACACCATGCAGACTGAGAAATGACACCAACGTTATCCAGTTCTAGAGTACCAAAAATAAAACGCCGACTTAGAAGTTTAAGTGTTTTTTTTTTTCTGTTTTTTTTTCCAGGATGCCAAAAAAACGCATATTTAAATTAAATTCTTTTACGTTCCAGGATACTAGTAAGTAAAAAAAGGTTGCAGTCTAAGATTAAATATTTTCATTTCTAGGGTACCAATAAAAATTGCAGATTGAATTAAATCCTTTCCATTACCGGGATACCAATAAAAATTGCAGACTGAATTAAATCCTTTACATTACCGGGATACCAATAAAAATTGCAGACTGAAATTAATTCTTTCTTCCATTGCCAGAATACCAGTACAAAATGTAGACCTAAATCAATTCATTTTTTTTTTTCATTTCCAGAATACCAATACAAAATTCAGAACTGAATCTTTTTTTTTTTTTCATTGCCAGAATACCAATACAAAATGCAGACCTAAATCAATTAGTTTTGTTTTTTCATTGCCAAAATACTAATACAAAATGCAGATAACATTAAGAGAACCGAAGGATCCAATCCGCCAAGGACAACAACAGAGGTAGACGACTGATAGGATCATCCTTTGTTCATCATCCTCATACAAAAAAGAAGGGTGTTGAGATCCATAGGTCTATTAACGCTGAAGCGACGACAATAGATCAAGCTCTTGGTCAACTGCTCAGGTGAGGACTAATGAGCTAGGGATGAAGGAAAACAACCATAATGGTCACAATCAATACACCACAGGCAGTCAAGACATGTTGGGAATCGAAGGCCATGGGAGTTATTCAATCATTGGGCCAGGCTTATGAAAGAAATTCAGTCATCAATATAAACAATCAGTTTACTTACTCCATTAAACATGTAGATCCAAGCATAAATCCTACAACAATCTACCATACAAAAATAAAGAGAGCGTATCATTGCCTAATCGCCCGCGCTGAGTGGCGTCTGTGCGCTCCGTGCAACTCCCGCTTGCCGACCGGCGAGACTTCACCGATACCTCCCAGCCAATGCTAGGGGTACTCTTCTCCCCCCTTATCCCCTCGAGCTGCAAAGGGGACACACACACTATCCAAAGATTCATCTAGCTCCTAGCTCGCCTCTCAAGGTCGAGCTACCACTCCTCACCGAGCTGGGTGTCCCAACTCCCACAAGCTAAGTCAATCAAGTAGAGATTTCTGCAGTGTAACGTTACTCAAACAAAAGATATCCTTCATCCTTCTCCTCCCTTCATTATATAGAGTTTTGAATTCCCTTACTCTCCTAAAATATCATTTAATTAACGTTATAAAAATTAATTCCTAAAAATCCTCCCCGTACAAGTGTCATCCATCCCCTTCATTCCTCCATAAATTAATTTCTTTAATTAATTAATTTCCCTTATTTCCCTCACCCACCTAGAGTCACTCCTAGAATCTCTCTTAGGTGTCCCCAATTCTCTTACAGGTTTTAATGACTTTCCCCATTATCTATTTGCTAGTTCAATTTTAAATTAGAAAGTTCTTAATGGTAGATACCTTAGTAAGTTTGACTTTATACTTTTCCCATTGGGTTTCCCTTTTCTTATTATGTTTCCCTCTTTTCCTAGTTTCCTAAATATTTTAGATTTCCCTCTTTCCCCTTTTTGTTTAGGACTCAAATTGGTAAGTGTAGAAATTAACCCCCTTTTTCCTTTTTCCCTTTTTAGTTAATAATTTTAAATTATCACAAAAAAAAAAAACAATTATTCCCCCCTCTTTTTTATTTTACCCTAACAGATTTTTATAAATTATTTAAATTGCTTACCCCCTTATTGTTACAAGATTTAACGAGGAGTATACTTATTATTTATGTTGTTTTTTATTTTCTTTTATTTTATTTTTAAATAGATAGATAAAATTTTACCACTAGCATAATTTAGACTTACACCTTAAATTTTCGTGTTGTGCGACATTTTATTAGGGAATTTGTTTTTAAAATTTTTTAACACGTTAGTCATCCTAAAGCCATCTAGGTTCATTCATTTATCATCAAAAATGTGACGTGCCCTTTAGGACACACTAGGTGCTCCAAGGGTGCCACTCACCTTAATCTGTTTCCTTGGCACAACGTGCCCTTCAAGATGCACTACGTGCTCCAAGGGTGCCACTCGCCTCTTTCCATCTTTCTTCCGCGATGTTCCCTTCAGGATGCACCACGTGCTCCAAGGGTGCCACTCGCCTCTTGACTGACTTGGTAGACATAAAAAAACCCTGGAGTCAATATTCCACCAAGTGAACTTGTGGGAGACTAAGGGCCTCTAAGGAATAAGGACCCTTCCTTATTGTGTGCCCCTTAGAATCATCGTGAGAGACTGTCGCATTCTTGCCTCATGGCATCATGGGTCCTCTTGAACTAGGTAAATGTTAACCTATAGATCTAGCCACAGTTGGAGTGCTAGTAGGTTGTGGCAGGGCTGTTGTCCACACCTCTCCCTCGACATCTCTGGTAGTCGTGCATGACCCCTTTACTCCACATGTGAGTCTGGTCGGCAAGATATCGTCAACTGCATCATCAAAGAATCATTTCAGAATATATCCATATTATATCATCTAATCAGATGCACTAATATCACCTCTAAAATAATTAAACCCTAATGGTACACTCCCCAACTTGATCCATATTCCAAGGGTTTCCATCAATGCCTCTGCATTATCGAGGTCCAAGATCCTGCATACTCAATAAAACCGAGTCAATAGCACCTGTCTATGTCAATGCAGTTAAACAACATGTCATCAACCCATAATGCCTCATAATCAAAATCAAATGTTTTAATAGCATAATAATCCGGATCACTTGTGATCAAGTGTCCTCAAATAATAAGTTCACTCAGTGCACCAGAGAGGGATGTTACATACACCCCATATTGGTCTAAACTTCATCCCAAAGTTTCACAGTATAAGTGTTGAAATAATGTACAGTATCATAATTCTATCTATTAAACAAAAATGGAAACTGCTAGTGCATATCATATGCGTCCTCCCAGTTCACCGAGTTTGGACTATAGTTGTCCCACTGGACCTTGACTTGATCTAGTGTTCGACATCGTAGCTGTCAAATGCAATGATCCAAGTTGCATATCATCTCATTCATGAGAGCCCTCTCATCCGATACCTACAAGGAACTCATGTCAATAACATGTGTAGGATCACTAATATAATGTCTCAAAACATATACATGAAAAACATCGTGCATACGCCTCAAAGAATTAGGCAAGGCTAGTCGATAGGCCACAGGCCCCTTTCTCTCCACAATATCGAAGGGTCTCACAAACCTAGGAGAGATTTTAGCTCCCTTTCCAAACTTGATCGAACTCTTATGCAGTTTAACCCGCAAGAAGACGTGATCGCTGACCTCGTAACTACGGTCGACATGGTGCGCATTGGCATAACTCTTCTACCAATATTGCACTTCTTTAATCCTTTGTCTTATTGTTTTCATTTTCTCTTCCATTTCTTGGATCAATTCTGGTCCCACCAGGACCCTATCCTCAATCTAATCCCAACTCAAAGGTGTCTGACATAGTCGCTCATAAAGAAACTCGAAAGGCGCCATCTTAATGGTGCTTTGGTAACTTTTCTTGTAAGCAAAATCCACTAGTGGAAAGAATTCTTCCCAATGCTTTTGTTGTTCCATCACATACATGTGCAACATGTCTTCCAAGGATTGGTTTGTTCATTCGGTCTTCCCGTCAGTCTTCGGGTGATACGTCATACTGAAGTTAAGTTGGGTTCCCAAGGCCTCTTGGAAACTCATCCAAATCATCTAGTAAACATCGATCCTCGATCAGATATAATCCTCTTAGGCATGCCATGCAGCCTCACAATCTCACTGATGAAAAATCTAGCTATGTCAGGTGTCTGATACGTTGTACACACATGAATAAAGTAATCACTCTTTGTCAGAGTGTCTACTACTATGAAAATTGAGTCATGTCTCCTTGCCGTCAACGGAAATACAACAATAAAATCCATCAAAATAACCTCCCATTTCGATTCTGGAATAGCATGTGATTGTAGTAATCCTGTTGGGTGTCTATGTTCAGCCTTTACTTGCTGACATTCTAGACATCTGGCCACATAGTTGACTATGTCTTCCTTCATTCCCTTCCAAAAGAATAAGGGTTTAAGGTCTGACCTCATCTTTGTGACTCCCAGGTGAGCCATGTAGACGACTCTATGAGCCTTTCTTAGGATCAACATCCTCAATTCGTCGTTCGGTGGTACGTAAATCCAATTTTTAAACCTCAATAAACCATCTCTATCAAACGAAAAATCCATCAAATCTTGGTACCATCATTGTGTTTTGTTTGATAAAACCCTTGAACTTCTTGTACCAGTCATTGTCACACTGTAGAGTTAGAATATTTTCATGTAGATTCATCTGAAGAGCCATCACCGAAAATATGCATTGTCTCTGCCACTCTGTTCACTGTTCCTTTTATGTAAGTAATCTCGAAGTTGTACTCGCTAAGAAATTCCAACCAATGTCGTTGTCATGTGTTCAGGTCGCTTTGCATAAAGATGTGTTGTATTCCACAGTGGTCAATCTTTAGTTCAAATTTTCGTCCAAAAAGGTAGTGTCTCCAAACCTTCAAGGAATATACAATGACTAACAACTCCAAATCATGCATCACGTAGTTCTCCTCATGCCTTCTCCGTTTCCTTTAGACGTAAGAGATCACTCGTTTGTTTGCATCAAGACTCCGCCTAAGCCTTCCTTGGATGCATCAATGCATACCAAGAAGTTTTTGTCCACATCAGGGACCTTTAGTATTGGTGTTGTTTTCAACAACCCCTTGAGCCTTTGAAATGCTTCCGCACATTTCTCAGTCCAAACAAACTTCTTTTTTTTCTTCTGCAATTCCATGATCAGATTTGCTATCTTCGAAAATGCCTCAATGAACCATCAATAATAACCTGCTAAACCCATGAAGCTACGCACTTCCGGGACATTTGTCAGTGTAGGACATTCTATAATAGCCTCGACCTTGGCTGGATCCATGGAAATGCCTTCGTCGGAGATGACATGCCCTGAGTAGTGAATCTTCGATTGATAAAACGAGAATTTGGACAACATCCCATACAATTTGTGCTCTCACAGACACTATAGTACTAAGCGCAAGTGCTCATCATGCTTCTCCGTCATCCAAGAGTAAATCAAAATATAGTCAATGAATACTTGGACGAACTTGTCCAAGTACTTATGGAACACCCCATTCATTAAACTCATAAATACTCCTGGGGAATTTGTCAGTCCAAACGGTAAAATAGTAAACGCATAATGTCCAAACCTCATCTTAAATGCGATCTTAGGTATGTCATGTTCCTTAATATGTAACTGGTGGTATCCTGATTGCAAGTCGATCTTTGAGAACACTATCATGCCCTTCATTTGATCAAAAATATCATCAATCCTCGACAATGGATACTGATTCTTGATCGTTGCCTTGTTCAACTGACAGTAGTCAATGCAGAGCCTCCATGACCCATCCTTATTTAGTATGAAAATAACAGGCGCACCCCACGGTGACACACTTGGGCGTATCAGTCCCAGGTCCAGCAATTCTTTCAGTTGCATTCTCAACTCCTGTAACTCCGGGTTCGACATCCGATAAGGCATTATAACTATCGGTTCAGTTCCTGGTTTTAGGTCTATAGTAAATTCCAATTCCCTCTCCGATGACATCCTAGGTAACTCCTCCGGAAATACATCCGCAAACTCTCTCACCACCAGAAGGTGTTCTATACCTTCTGCTACTCCTTAATGCAAAGATCTCATAAATCTTGTACCCCTTACGCATGCTCTTCTGTAGCTGCAAGGAAGAGATGAACCTCAAGGAAATTTCCTAGTTCTATCCTACAATCACACATCCCTGTCCCTCGTCATGGACCAATCTCAACCATTTCATCTTACACTTGAGTATCGCCTCATGCAATTCCAACCAGTCCATACCAATCACGAAATCATAAGATCCTAAGATCATGATGTACAGGTTAGCCCTTGTGACAAACTCTCCCAGGTTAAGGATACATCCCATAACCTTTCCTCCAACCTCTTGTTTGGCTCCTGAGGCCATCTCTACGAAGCTAAACTCATTCTGTTCGAATGCCTTTACCTTAATCCTTTTTAGCGTTGCACCAAAAACGAAACTCTCAGTAGCACTGGGATCTATCAAAATACTAAGGGTCTGGTCAATGACGATACCTATCGTCTCGAGCACAATCGAATGATTCTCTTCCTAGTAGTTATTCACCGCTGCATGAATCTGATGGGCCTTACCCAAATCTCCCAAGGTAGTGGATCCGGCTGATCCAGATGCTCTAGACCTCTCCACAAGGCAGTCACACTGGTAGTGTGGCTCCCCACACGTCCAACACCCCTTCTTCGGCCCAGTAGTCCTAGTACCCGAAGTAGAAGATGAGAACCCATTGGCCTGGAATCCTGGTTTGTTCTGTTGAACAAGCCTAAACTGTTGTTGTTGTGATTGACGCTACTCCTAATGCTGTGGTCCCCGATAAGGTGTCTTCTACTAAGGCATCGGTTGCTGAGGTGTAGTGAAAGTGGATACCCTCTGGAAGCCATGATACCCTCGTGTATGTTTGGCTGGTGTCTAATGTTGTTGTGCACCAGATGACACCTGGCCTGCTGGTCTTGCTGGAGTCCTGGTTTGACCCCTAATGATAAGCTCCTCCTCTACTATGAGGGCCTTCTGGATAACATCATGCAAAGTTTGAGGCATCAAAATCCTAACCTTTGCACATATGTTGTCATTATGGCCGAACACGAACCTGTTGACCTTAANTTTTCTTTTATTTTATTTTTAAATAGATAGATAAAATTTTACCACTAGCATAATTTAGACTTACACCTTAAATTTTCGTGTTGTGCGACATTTTATTAGGGAATTTGTTTTTAAATTTTTTTAACATGTTAGTCATCCTAAGGCCATCTAGGTTCATTCATTTATCATCAACAATGTGACGTGCCCTTTAGGACACACTAGGTGCTCCAAGGGTGCCACTCAACTTAATTTGTTTCCTTAGCACAACGTGCCCTTCAAGATGCACTACTTGCTCCAAGGGTGCCACTCGCCTCTTTCCATCTTTCTTTCACGATGTGCCCTTCAGGATGCACCACGTGCTCCAAGGGTGCCACTCGCCTCTTGAATGACTTGGTAGACATAAAAAACCCCTGGAGTCAATATTCCACCAAGTGAACTTGTGGGAGACTAAGGGCCTCTAAGGAATAAGGACCCTTCCTTATTGTGTGCCCCTTAGAATCATCATGAGAGACTGTCGTAGTCTTGCCTCATGGCATCATGGTTCCTCTTGAACTAGGTAAATGTTAACCTATAGTTCAATCCACGGTTGGAGTGCTAGTAGGTTTTGGCAGGGCTGTTGTCCACACCTCTCCCTCGACATCTCTGGTAGTCGTGCGTGACCCCTTTACTCCACATGTGAGTCTGGTCGGCAAGCTATCGTCAACCTGCATCATCAAAGAATCATGTCATAATATATCCATATTATATCATCTAATCAGATGCGCTAATATCACCTCTAAAATAATTAAACCCTAATGGTACACTCCCCAACTCGATCCATATTCCAAGGGGTTCCATCAATGCCTCTGCATTATCGAGGTCCAAGATCCTGCACACTCAATAAAACCGAGTCAATAGCACCTGTCTATGTCAATGTAGTTAAACAACATGTCATCAACCCATAATGCCTCATAATCAAAATCAAATGTTTTAATAGCATAAAAATCCAGATCACTTGTGATCAAGTGTCCTCAAATAATAAGTTCACTCAGTGCGCCAGAGAGGGATGTTACATACACCCCATCTTGGTCTAAACTTCGTCCCAAAGTTTCACAGTATAAGTGATGAAATAATGTACAGTATCATAATTCTATCTATTAAACAAAAATGGAAACTGCTAGTGCATATCATATGCGTCCTCCCAGTTCACCGAGTTTGGACTATAGTTGTCCCACTGGACCTTGACTTGATCTAGTGTTCGACATCGTAGCTGTCAAATGCGATGATCCAAGTTGTAGATCATCTCATTCATGAGAGCCCTCTCATCTGATACCTACAAGGAAATCATGTCAATAACATGTGTAGGATCACTAATATAATGTCTCAAAACATATACATGAAAAACATCGTGCATACACCTCAAAGAATTAGGCAAGGCTAGTCGATAGGCCACGGGCCCCTTTTAGCTCCCTTTCCAAACTTGATCAAACTCTTATGCAGTTTAACCCGCAAGAAGACGTGATCGCTGACCTCGTAACTACGGTCGACATGGTGCACATTGGCATAACTCTTCTGCCAATATTGCACTTCTTTAATCCTTTGTCTTATTGTTTTCATTTTCTCTTCCATTTCTTGGATCAATTCTGGTCCCACCAGGACCCTATCCTCAAGCTAATCCCAACTCAAAGGTGTCTGACACAGTCGCTCATAAAGAAACTCGAAAGGCGCCATCTTAATGGTGCTTTGGTAAATTTTCTTGTAAGCAAACTCCACTGGTGGAAAGAATTATTCCCAATGCTTTTGTTGTTCCATCACATACATGTGCAACATGTCTTCCAAGGTCTGGTTTGTTCATTCGGTCTGCCCGTCAGTCTTTGGGTGATACGTCATACTGAAGTTAAGTTGGGTTCCCAAGCCCTCTTGGAAACTCATCCAAATCATCTAGTAAACATCGATCCTCGATCAGATATAATCCTCTTAGGCATGCCATGCAGCCTCACAATCTCACTGATGAAAAATCTAGCTATGTCAGGTGTCTGATACGTTGTACACACATGAATAAAGTAATCACTCTTTGTCAGAGTGTCTACTACTATGAAAATTGAGTCATGTCTCCTTGCCGTCAACGGAAATACAACAATAAAATCCATCAAAATAACCTCCCATTTCGATTCTGGAATAGCATGTGATTGTAGTAATCCTGTTGGGTGTCTATGTTCAGCCTTTACTTGCTGACATTCTAGACATCTGGCCACATAGTTGACTATGTCTTCCTTCATTCCCTTCCAAAAGAATAAGGGTTTAAGGTCTGACCTCATCTTTGTGACTCCCAGGTGAGCCATGTAGACGACTCTATGAGCCTTTCTTAGGATCAACATCCTCAATTCGTCGTTCGGTGGTACGTAAATCCAATTTTTAAACCTCAATAAACCATCTCTATCAAACGAAAAATCCATCAAATCTTGGTACCATCATTGTGTTTTGTTTGATAAAACCCTTGAACTTCTTGTACCAGTCATTGTCACACTGTAGAGTTAGAATATTTTCATGTAGATTCATCTGAAGAGCCATCACCGAAAATATGCATTGTCTCTGCCACTCTGTTCACTGTTCCTTTTATGTAAGTAATCTCGAAGTTGTACTCGCTAAGAAATTCCAACCAATGTCGTTGTCATGTGTTCAGGTCGCTTTGCATAAAGATGTGTTGTATTCCACAGTGGTCAATCTTTAGTTCAAATTTTCGTCCAAAAAGGTAGTGTCTCCAAACCTTCAAGGAATATACAATGACTAACAACTCCAAATCATGCATCACGTAGTTCTCCTCATGCCTTCTCCGTTTCCTTTAGACGTAAGAGATCACTCGTTTGTTTGCATCAAGACTCCGCCTAAGCCTTCCTTGGATGCATCAATGCATACCAAGAAGTTTTTGTCCACATCAGGGACCTTTAGTATTGGTGTTGTTTTCAACAACCCCTTGAGCCTTTGAAATGCTTCCGCACATTTCTCAGTCCAAACAAACTTCTTTTTTTTCTTCTGCAATTCCATGATCAGATTTGCTATCTTCGAAAATGCCTCAATGAACCATCAATAATAACCTGCTAAACCCATGAAGCTACGCACTTCCGGGACATTTGTCAGTGTAGGACATTCTATAATAGCCTCGACCTTGGCTGGATCCATGGAAATGCCTTCGTCGGAGATGACATGCCCTGAGTAGTGAATCTTCGATTGATAAAACGAGAATTTGGACAACATCCCATACAATTTGTGCTCTCACAGACACTATAGTACTAAGCGCAAGTGCTCATCATGCTTCTCCGTCATCCAAGAGTAAATCAAAATATAGTCAATGAATACTTGGACGAACTTGTCCAAGTACTTATGGAACACCCCATTCATTAAACTCATAAATACTCCTGGGGAATTTGTCAGTCCAAACGGTAAAATAGTAAACGCATAATGTCCAAACCTCATCTTAAATGCGATCTTAGGTATGTCATGTTCCTTAATATGTAACTGGTGGTATCCTGATTGCAAGTCGATCTTTGAGAACACTATCATGCCCTTCATTTGATCAAAAATATCATCAATCCTCGACAATGGATACTGATTCTTGATCGTTGCCTTGTTCAACTGACAGTAGTCAATGCAGAGCCTCCATGACCCATCCTTATTTAGTATGAAAATAACAGGCGCACCCCACGGTGACACACTTGGGCGTATCAGTCCCAGGTCCAGCAATTCTTTCAGTTGCATTCTCAACTCCTGTAACTCCGGGTTCGACATCCGATAAGGCATTATAACTATCGGTTCAGTTCCTGGTTTTAGGTCTATAGTAAATTCCAATTCCCTCTCCGATGACATCCTAGGTAACTCCTCCGGAAATACATCCGCAAACTCTCTCACCACCAGAAGGTGTTCTATACCTTCTGCTACTCCTTAATGCAAAGATCTCATAAATCTTGTACCCCTTACGCATGCTCTTCTGTAGCTGCAAGGAAGAGATGAACCTCAAGGAAATTTCCTAGTTCTATCCTACAATCACACATCCCTGTCCCTCGTCATGGACCAATCTCAACCATTTCATCTTACACTTGAGTATCGCCTCATGCAATTCCAACCAGTCCATACCAATCACGAAATCATAAGATCCTAAGATCATGATGTACAGGTTAGCCCTTGTGACAAACTCTCCCAGGTTAAGGATACATCCCATAACCTTTCCTCCAACCTCTTGTTTGGCTCCTGAGGCCATCTCTACGAAGCTAAACTCATTCTGTTCGAATGCCTTTACCTTAATCCTTTTTAGCGTTGCACCAAAAACGAAACTCTCAGTAGCACTGGGATCTATCAAAATACTAAGGGTCTGGTCAATGACGATACCTATCGTCTCGAGCACAATCGAATGATTCTCTTCCTAGTAGTTATTCACCGCTGCATGAATCTGATGGGCCTTACCCAAATCTCCCAAGGTAGTGGATCCGGCTGATCCAGATGCTCTAGACCTCTCCACAAGGCAGTCACACTGGTAGTGTGGCTCCCCACACGTCCAACACCCCTTCTTCGGCCCAGTAGTCCTAGTACCCGAAGTAGAAGATGAGAACCCATTGGCCTGGAATCCTGGTTTGTTCTGTTGAACAAGCCTAAACTGTTGTTGTTGTGATTGACGCTACTCCTAATGCTGTGGTCCCCGATAAGGTGTCTTCTACTAAGGCATCGGTTGCTGAGGTGTAGTGAAAGTGGATACCCTCTGGAAGCCATGATACCCTCGTGTATGTTTGGCTGGTGTCTAATGTTGTTGTGCACCAGATGACACCTGGCCTGCTGGTCTTGCTGGAGTCCTGGTTTGACCCCTAATGATAAGCTCCTCCTCTACTATGAGGGCCTTCTGGATAACATCATGCAAAGTTTGAGGCATCAAAATCCTAACCTTTGCACATATGTTGTCATTATGGCCGAACACGAACCTGTTGACCTTAATTTTCTCAGTGTTAAGATGCGGAGCATATTGGAGAAGCTCCATAAAATAGGCCTCATACTCAGGCACCATATGACCACCCTGTCATAATATGTTGAACTCATTGAGCTGACACTCAATGAATTCATTTTATAGGCACCTCTCTCGGAACAGTTCCTCGAACAATTCCCATGACACGTCTTCGACGACCATGTTCAACAGTGGTAGCATATTCTAGGCACATGTGTGACTATCACTAAATTTTATATTTAGGATGTTTTGTTATTCCATTTGGGCCACCTTTGTGTTCCTTCAAGCGAGCATGTGAAGATGATTTGGGAAGCTCACTACAGTCGGATGGTACGACATTTTAGCATGGAAACGATCGTTGTAGTATTACAAAAGAATTTCTACTAAATGCAACTTAGGTAGGTCGTAAACAAGTGTATCAATTCCTACCCTTCCAATGTCATTTCCAAACTAGCAACTAATAAGCAAGGCATGTACACCCCTCTACCTACTCTCGACATGCCATGGGAATCCATATCGATGGAATATATGTCATTTCTTCGTTCGACCAAGCAGGGAAATGAATGTATTTTTTTTGTCATTGATCAGTTTTCTAAGATGGCCATCCCCACCGACTGCAAGAAGAATATCACAACAAAGGTCACTTTGAAGATCTTCTTTANCCTCTTGGAAACTCATCCAAATCATCTAGTAAACATCGATCCTCGATCAGATATAATCCTCTTAGGCATGCCATGCAGCCTCACAATCTCACTGATGAAAAATCTAGCTATGTCAGGTGTCTGATACGTTGTACACACATGAATAAAGTAATCACTCTTTGTCAGAGTGTCTACTACTATGAAAATTGAGTCATGTCTCCTTGCCGTCAACGGAAATACAACAATAAAATCCATCAAAATAACCTCCCATTTCGATTCTGGAATAGCATGTGATTGTAGTAATCCTGTTGGGTGTCTATGTTCAGCCTTTACTTGCTGACATTCTAGACATCTGGCCACATAGTTGACTATGTCTTCCTTCATTCCCTTCCAAAAGAATAAGGGTTTAAGGTCTGACCTCATCTTTGTGACTCCCAGGTGAGCCATGTAGACGACTCTATGAGCCTTTCTTAGGATCAACATCCTCAATTCGTCGTTCGGTGGTACGTAAATCCAATTTTTAAACCTCAATAAACCATCTCTATCAAACGAAAAATCCATCAAATCTTGGTACCATCATTGTGTTTTGTTTGATAAAACCCTTGAACTTCTTGTACCAGTCATTGTCACACTGTAGAGTTAGAATATTTTCATGTAGATTCATCTGAAGAGCCATCACCGAAAATATGCATTGTCTCTGCCACTCTGTTCACTGTTCCTTTTATGTAAGTAATCTCGAAGTTGTACTCGCTAAGAAATTCCAACCAATGTCGTTGTCATGTGTTCAGGTCGCTTTGCATAAAGATGTGTTGTATTCCACAGTGGTCAATCTTTAGTTCAAATTTTCGTCCAAAAAGGTAGTGTCTCCAAACCTTCAAGGAATATACAATGACTAACAACTCCAAATCATGCATCACGTAGTTCTCCTCATGCCTTCTCCGTTTCCTTTAGACGTAAGAGATCACTCGTTTGTTTGCATCAAGACTCCGCCTAAGCCTTCCTTGGATGCATCAATGCATACCAAGAAGTTTTTGTCCACATCAGGGACCTTTAGTATTGGTGTTGTTTTCAACAACCCCTTGAGCCTTTGAAATGCTTCCGCACATTTCTCAGTCCAAACAAACTTCTTTTTTTTCTTCTGCAATTCCATGATCAGATTTGCTATCTTCGAAAATGCCTCAATGAACCATCAATAATAACCTGCTAAACCCATGAAGCTACGCACTTCCGGGACATTTGTCAGTGTAGGACATTCTATAATAGCCTCGACCTTGGCTGGATCCATGGAAATGCCTTCGTCGGAGATGACATGCCCTGAGTAGTGAATCTTCGATTGATAAAACGAGAATTTGGACAACATCCCATACAATTTGTGCTCTCACAGACACTATAGTACTAAGCGCAAGTGCTCATCATGCTTCTCCGTCATCCAAGAGTAAATCAAAATATAGTCAATGAATACTTGGACGAACTTGTCCAAGTACTTATGGAACACCCCATTCATTAAACTCATAAATACTCCTGGGGAATTTGTCAGTCCAAACGGTAAAATAGTAAACGCATAATGTCCAAACCTCATCTTAAATGCGATCTTAGGTATGTCATGTTCCTTAATATGTAACTGGTGGTATCCTGATTGCAAGTCGATCTTTGAGAACACTATCATGCCCTTCATTTGATCAAAAATATCATCAATCCTCGACAATGGATACTGATTCTTGATCGTTGCCTTGTTCAACTGACAGTAGTCAATGCAGAGCCTCCATGACCCATCCTTATTTAGTATGAAAATAACAGGCGCACCCCACGGTGACACACTTGGGCGTATCAGTCCCAGGTCCAGCAATTCTTTCAGTTGCATTCTCAACTCCTGTAACTCCGGGTTCGACATCCGATAAGGCATTATAACTATCGGTTCAGTTCCTGGTTTTAGGTCTATAGTAAATTCCAATTCCCTCTCCGATGACATCCTAGGTAACTCCTCCGGAAATACATCCGCAAACTCTCTCACCACCAGAAGGTGTTCTATACCTTCTGCTACTCCTTAATGCAAAGATCTCATAAATCTTGTACCCCTTACGCATGCTCTTCTGTAGCTGCAAGGAAGAGATGAACCTCAAGGAAATTTCCTAGTTCTATCCTACAATCACACATCCCTGTCCCTCGTCATGGACCAATCTCAACCATTTCATCTTACACTTGAGTATCGCCTCATGCAATTCCAACCAGTCCATACCAATCACGAAATCATAAGATCCTAAGATCATGATGTACAGGTTAGCCCTTGTGACAAACTCTCCCAGGTTAAGGATACATCCCATAACCTTTCCTCCAACCTCTTGTTTGGCTCCTGAGGCCATCTCTACGAAGCTAAACTCATTCTGTTCGAATGCCTTTACCTTAATCCTTTTTAGCGTTGCACCAAAAACGAAACTCTCAGTAGCACTGGGATCTATCAAAATACTAAGGGTCTGGTCAATGACGATACCTATCGTCTCGAGCACAATCGAATGATTCTCTTCCTAGTAGTTATTCACCGCTGCATGAATCTGATGGGCCTTACCCAAATCTCCCAAGGTAGTGGATCCGGCTGATCCAGATGCTCTAGACCTCTCCACAAGGCAGTCACACTGGTAGTGTGGCTCCCCACACGTCCAACACCCCTTCTTCGGCCCAGTAGTCCTAGTACCCGAAGTAGAAGATGAGAACCCATTGGCCTGGAATCCTGGTTTGTTCTGTTGAACAAGCCTAAACTGTTGTTGTTGTGATTGACGCTACTCCTAATGCTGTGGTCCCCGATAAGGTGTCTTCTACTAAGGCATCGGTTGCTGAGGTGTAGTGAAAGTGGATACCCTCTGGAAGCCATGATACCCTCGTGTATGTTTGGCTGGTGTCTAATGTTGTTGTGCACCAGATGACACCTGGCCTGCTGGTCTTGCTGGAGTCCTGGTTTGACCCCTAATGATAAGCTCCTCCTCTACTATGAGGGCCTTCTGGATAACATCATGCAAAGTTTGAGGCATCAAAATCCTAACCTTTGCACATATGTTGTCATTATGGCCGAACACGAACCTGTTGACCTTAAGTTTCTCAGTGTTAAGATGCGGAGCATATTGGAGAAGCTCCATAAAATAGGCCTCATACTCAGGAACCATACGACCACCTTGTCATAAGGTGTTGAACTCATTGAGCTGACACTCAATGAATTCATCTTATAGGAACCTCTCTCGGAACAGTTCCTCGAACAATTCCCATGACACGTCTTCGACGACCATGTTCAGCAGTGGTAGCATATTCTAGGCACATGTGTGACTATCACTAACTTTTATATTTAGGATGTTTTGTTATTCCATTTGGGCCACCTTTGTGTTCCTTCAAGAGAGAATGTGAAGATGATTTGGGAATCTCACTACAGTCGGATGGCATGACATTTTAGCATGGAAACGATCGTTGTAGTACTACAAAAGCATTTCTACTAAATGAAAATTTGGTAGGATGTCAACAAGTATATCAATTCCTACCCTACCAATGTCATTTCCAAACTAGCCACTAATAAGCAAGGCATGTACACCCCTCTTCCTACTCTCGACATGCCATGGGAATCCATATCAATGGACTATATGTCATTTCTTCCTTCAACCAAGCAGGGAAATGAATGTATTTTTTTTGTCGTTGATCAGTTTTCTAAGATGGCCATCCCCACCGACTACAAGAAGAATATCACAACAAAGGTCACTTTGAAGCTCTTCTTTAAATGAGTGTACTTAAACTTCACAATACCACAGAACATCATATCAAATCAGGATAACAAGTTCCTCAACACACTCTTGTCCATCCTCTAGTCCCTATTGGACACCAAGCTCACCAAATCCACCACCTTCCAACCCAAAACTAATGGAAAGACATAGGTCATCAACATAATTATTGTTCATATCATGCATATGTACAACTCCAAACATCTGCACACATGAGATGAGAGTCTCCCCTATGTTCAAAACAACTACAAGAGAGCCCTTCATAACTCGACGACCACAATCCATTTCAGGTGGGGTTGGGATTTCAACCATTGGGTACCATTGATGTCACAGTACCCCTTGCATTCACACATGAAGAATCATCCCCTACTCAATTTGAGGCCAACAAATCCACTGAGTTTATAAAATGAATTCAACACATCTAACAATAAGTTAATGATATTTTACAAAAATCCAATGCTAAGTAAAAACAACGCCATGATCAACACCGAGTGTCACAAAAATTTTAGGTGGGAGACAAGGTATGGATGCATTTGCAAAAAGAGCATCTTACAAGACCCCATCGAAATATTCTTCCACTTCGATATGGACCTTACACAATAAAGAAGGTTGTGTGTGACAATTCTTTTGAGCGAAGTATTTCCCCCTTCCTTGGCATACACACCGTGTTCAATGTGGACCTCCTTCAACCATACTTCCCACCATTATTGGACACATCAGAGATCATAAAGCAATTGACACCTACAAATATAAACACTGACTACATGGAATATGAAGCCATTGATCAGATCTAGGACACTCAGATCAAGGGAACTCAAAAACAAGAGATCCAACTTTATCGAATTTTAACAGTTTCAACATCTTCTCTTTATTAATAAAAAATAATTTTTAGTGTATCTCTATGTATTTATTTAGTATATATAGAGATACACTAAAAAACACTAACCTTCACATGATATATATTAAAATATATAATGAAAATAACCTAATTTTTTTACCACACATACTTATATATGTCTCCTAAAAAAGAAATATCTATATTATTACTACATAACAAAACAATTTTGTTGCAATCTATATTACTGCATAAGATAGCCATTTTGTTGCACTTTGAAAGTAATAAGTCCATGCTAAATGTAAATGGTCAGTGGACATGGAGCTAAGACCATCGATTGAATAAAAAAGTACAAAATTATAATATTCATATGAGAATTTAGGTATTTTGCAAATAATGAATTTAGATAAGGAATGATGTAAATATAAATTGGTTAATCTATTTTTATAGATATCTAAATTCTATAAAAAAAATTATATCTAAATTGTATTATTTAATGACAATCGATGCTCATATAGTCAGAAATGAGTTCCCTCAGGTGTGTTGTGGAGTCTGGATTCAACAGGCAGAGTCCTGTCCAACCCATGATTCGGTTGGAAAAGAATTTTGGGGTTGGAGATGATATGACGAAGAGCGGTAGTCAATAAATATAACATTTTTCAGATCGCTTGCAAGCACAGACAGGACTTTCACATCGTCCAGGACTCCTTCAACTTTGCTACAATACCCATGGGACTGTTAAATATAATGTAACCTCAACAGGCTGACTGTACACTGCCAGTAGTCCTGGCCAGCTGTATTTTTTATTCTTGATTTTCTTGAGCCTATTTAGCTCAGCTATTTCCTTTTGCATAGTATCTTCTTCATTAACTCTTCTCATTGTACTCTTCTTCTTATATTCTAATATATTGTTTTATGTTCTATTCTTTCTCTCTACATTTCTTGCTTCACAATTTATCATGGTATCAGAGCTTTAGCAGTAAGCCTCTTCACATAGGCTGGAGAGCAACACGATCCTCAAACAGCGTAGAGCTTACACAGATCTTGAGAGCATTCGACACAGAATTTTCACAAGGTTTGGAGAGTTGTCCATCATACTCTTGAAAGATACTAGCAGGAAACTTCCACAAGGAAGTCTTCCGCTCATACTCTCAAAAGATCGCTGTAAGAAGATCACATGAGGAAGAAAAGCACTATACGCTCAAAATCTTGAGGAAGCGAAGACTACAAATGGAGAAACAGTAAAGATTCTTGTTCAAATTTTCAAGAATCCTCAAAGATTCACGAAGAAGAGCTTCAGAAGGCAGAAACGTTGAAGATTTCACGAAATTCATTCAAATTTGTGAAATATTGTTGCAGAAGGCAGCATCGTTTAAAGCATTTTAGAAATCACTCAAATCTATTAAAGATTGTAGTAGACAACGCCAAGCTTCAAAGAATCCATGTATTTCTTACAAATCTTTGAAAGATTCATGAATTTTTCTTCCGAGGAAGAAAATCCTTGCAAATGTAGCAAAGATCGCATCTAAGGAGCAAAGAGCAATCGTCGTAGCAGTAAGATCCATCCTTTGAAAAGATCTGAGGCAGAAATCCAGTTCAGAAGGGAAGAAGAGAGCGCGGAAAAGACAAAAGAATTTCAATCGTTAGATCTTTTGCAGAGGACCGACAGCCATTAGATCAATGAGAAAGTGCACGAGGTTTAGTCCTCTGAAGTGCACATGATAAATTTCAACTTGTGAAGTCACGAAATCTCGAAATCATATGGACCATCCATCAAGAGACATGTGGCAACATCTCGACATTTCGTTGACTCACAAGGTGTAAAGGTCAGAAGACATCCATGAGAATTCGTGAATCGTGAAATCACAAGTTATTCTGGATCGTTGGATTGTGATAGATCGTGATTCGTCGATCTTATCCCATCGCAAAATCGGGGATCGGGAGTTGGATGAGCGAAGGAGACTGCTCTCCAAAACTCCGATACGCAAAATCCTGACATCACGTATCGTGAAATCCCAAAAGGATTGTGAGTCGTCCATCTCAGAGGACAAGTGGCAGCAGATCCAAGTGCCATCATTTTGGCATTTTGGAGTTCGGGATATCAGAGGTCTTGTTGACGAAGGTCGCAACACTCCACGGTGAAAGTCCCGAAATCCCAAAGAGATCACAGTCGTCCATTCATTCAGACATGTGGCGGAGATTAAGGAAACTGTTGACATCTCGGCTACTGGGGTTTCAAGTTGACAGAGGATTTGGAGTCGCAAGTCGCGAAATCGCGAAACGACAAGGACCGTCCATCTTTTGGGGACACGTGGAATCAATCCAGGATCTCAGGAAATTTTCCGAAAAAGAGATTTCGGCAAATTGACAATTCAGACTTCGCGTTTTGAAAGTGCAACGTGAAAAGGAATCACTAGTCGCAAAATACCGATTCGCGAAATCCCGATAGGATCTGGACCATAAGATCATCATCAAATCTGGACCATTGATTGTCCAACAGGCACATTTCGGCATTTTGACATCTGAAATCCCGATAGCACGAAAGAAGGACATTGGGACTCGGCATTTTGGGAATCAGCTTTTCGGAAGTCAAGAGACCAAAAGGTCGGGCATTTGAGTCGCGAAACCAAAACTCGCAAAATTTTGAATCGCAGAGTTCCGAAACAACTGCAAATTACACGCAGGAAACAAGTAAGAATTTTTTTTCTTTTTTCTATTTTTGTTGAATTCTTTAAAAGATGGCGACGTCTAGCAATTTAGGACCAAGTCAGGGTCCGATTCTTCTTGGAAAGAACTACGAGTTCTGGTCTTTTCGGATGAGATCCTTCTTGCAAGCACAAGAGTGTTGGGATCCAGTGGATGATGGATATGTGGAACCAGATCCAGCAGACCTGTCTGCCATGACTAATCAACAGAAAATTGCTCAGGCAACGCAGAGAAACAGAGAAAATAAAGCTAAATTTTGGATTCAAAATTTTGTGGATGATTCAATTTTCTCAAAAATCACAGGTGCTAGTACTTCAAAATAGGCCTGGGACGTCCTTAAATCTTCCTACCAAGGAAATGACAGGGTCAAAATAGTTAAACTGTAGACCTTGAGGATGTAATTCGAGACTCTAAGGATGACAGAGTCCGAAAATGTGGATCAGTTCATGACCAGAGTCATGGGCATCATGAACCAGATCAAATTTATTGGTGAAACCATCATTGATCAACGCATTGTTGAGAAATTCCTCAGAATTTTACCCAAGAAATTTGAAATGGTTGTAACAACAATCCTTGAATCCAAGGATCTGTCATGTTTTTCAACAGATGAACTAATTGGTTCTCTGGTGACACATGAGACCAGACTGCATCTCATAGATGATTCAATCTCCAATGCTTTCAAAACTCAATTCTCCTTTAGCAGAGGGAGAGGTAGAGGAAGAAGCAAAGGTCACCAAGGAAGAGGGAGCAATCACAGTAACCCTCACTCCAGTGGAGGCAATAGACAACAGTATCTGAATCAAAATTTCCAAGGTCAAAGACAACAACAACAAAATCAACATCAGAATTTCCAGCCTCAAAGAGGCAGAGGGAGAAGATCAAATGAGAAATCAAGCATACAATGTTATTACTGCAAAAAGTATGGGCACTATGAATTTGAATGCAGGAAGAAGCAAGCAGATCAGCTCTCAAGCAGAGCACATGTGTCAAATCACATGGGAGAAAACTCAGGAGGTATGTTTCTTTCGTGTCACAACATTGAACAACAACCTAAAGACCTCTGGCTACTGGACAGTGGATGAAGAAATCACATGACAGGTAACAAAGAATTACTTTCATGCATTGATTCTTCAATATCATCTGATATTACACTTGGAAATGATTACTTAGTCAAGGTTCAAGGAAAAGGAACTGTTCCTANGCACACATGAGATGAGAGTCTCCCCTATGTTCAAAACAACTACAAGAGAGCCCTTCATAACTCGACGACCACAATCCATTTCAGGTGGGGTTGGGATTTCAACCATTGGGTACCATTGATGTCACAGTACCCCTTGCATTCACACATGAAGAATCATCCCCTACTCAATTTGAGGCCAACAAATCCACTGAGTTTATAAAATGAATTCAACACATCTAACAATAAGTTAATGATATTTTACAAAAATCCAATGCTAAGTAAAAACAACGCCATGATCAACACCGAGTGTCACAAAAATTTTAGGTGGGAGACAAGGTATGGATGCATTTGCAAAAAGAGCATCTTACAAGACCCCATCGAAATATTCTTCCACTTCGATATGGACCTTACACAATAAAGAAGGTTGTGTGTGACAATTCTTTTGAGCGAAGTATTTCCCCCTTCCTTGGCATACACACCGTGTTCAATGTGGACCTCCTTCAACCATACTTCCCACCATTATTGGACACATCAGAGATCATAAAGCAATTGACACCTACAAATATAAACACTGACTACATGGAATATGAAGCCATTGATCAGATCTAGGACACTCAGATCAAGGGAACTCAAAAACAAGAGATCCAACTTTATCGAATTTTAACAGTTTCAACATCTTCTCTTTATTAATAAAAAATAATTTTTAGTGTATCTCTATGTATTTATTTAGTATATATAGAGATACACTAAAAAACACTAACCTTCACATGATATATATTAAAATATATAATGAAAATAACCTAATTTTTTTACCACACATACTTATATATGTCTCCTAAAAAAGAAATATCTATATTATTACTACATAACAAAACAATTTTGTTGCAATCTATATTACTGCATAAGATAGCCATTTTGTTGCACTTTGAAAGTAATAAGTCCATGCTAAATGTAAATGGTCAGTGGACATGGAGCTAAGACCATCGATTGAATAAAAAAGTACAAAATTATAATATTCATATGAGAATTTAGGTATTTTGCAAATAATGAATTTAGATAAGGAATGATGTAAATATAAATTGGTTAATCTATTTTTATAGATATCTAAATTCTATAAAAAAAATTATATCTAAATTGTATTATTTAATGACAATCGATGCTCATATAGTCAGAAATGAGTTCCCTCAGGTGTGTTGTGGAGTCTGGATTCAACAGGCAGAGTCCTGTCCAACCCATGATTCGGTTGGAAAAGAATTTTGGGGTTGGAGATGATATGACGAAGAGCGGTAGTCAATAAATATAACATTTTTCAGATCGCTTGCAAGCACAGACAGGACTTTCACATCGTCCAGGACTCCTTCAACTTTGCTACAATACCCATGGGACTGTTAAATATAATGTAACCTCAACAGGCTGACTGTACACTGCCAGTAGTCCTGGCCAGCTGTATTTTTTATTCTTGATTTTCTTGAGCCTATTTAGCTCAGCTATTTCCTTTTGCATAGTATCTTCTTCATTAACTCTTCTCATTGTACTCTTCTTCTTATATTCTAATATATTGTTTTATGTTCTATTCTTTCTCTCTACATTTCTTGCTTCACAATTTATCATGGTATCAGAGCTTTAGCAGTAAGCCTCTTCACATAGGCTGGAGAGCAACACGATCCTCAAACAGCGTAGAGCTTACACAGATCTTGAGAGCATTCGACACAGAATTTTCACAAGGTTTGGAGAGTTGTCCATCATACTCTTGAAAGATACTAGCAGGAAACTTCCACAAGGAAGTCTTCCGCTCATACTCTCAAAAGATCGCTGTAAGAAGATCACATGAGGAAGAAAAGCACTATACGCTCAAAATCTTGAGGAAGCGAAGACTACAAATGGAGAAACAGTAAAGATTCTTGTTCAAATTTTCAAGAATCCTCAAAGATTCACGAAGAAGAGCTTCAGAAGGCAGAAACGTTGAAGATTTCACGAAATTCATTCAAATTTGTGAAATATTGTTGCAGAAGGCAGCATCGTTTAAAGCATTTTAGAAATCACTCAAATCTATTAAAGATTGTAGTAGACAACGCCAAGCTTCAAAGAATCCATGTATTTCTTACAAATCTTTGAAAGATTCATGAATTTTTCTTCCGAGGAAGAAAATCCTTGCAAATGTAGCAAAGATCGCATCTAAGGAGCAAAGAGCAATCGTCGTAGCAGTAAGATCCATCCTTTGAAAAGATCTGAGGCAGAAATCCAGTTCAGAAGGGAAGAAGAGAGCGCGGAAAAGACAAAAGAATTTCAATCGTTAGATCTTTTGCAGAGGACCGACAGCCATTAGATCAATGAGAAAGTGCACGAGGTTTAGTCCTCTGAAGTGCACATGATAAATTTCAACTTGTGAAGTCACGAAATCTCGAAATCATATGGACCATCCATCAAGAGACATGTGGCAACATCTCGACATTTCGTTGACTCACAAGGTGTAAAGGTCAGAAGACATCCATGAGAATTCGTGAATCGTGAAATCACAAGTTATTCTGGATCGTTGGATTGTGATAGATCGTGATTCGTCGATCTTATCCCATCGCAAAATCGGGGATCGGGAGTTGGATGAGCGAAGGAGACTGCTCTCCAAAACTCCGATACGCAAAATCCTGACATCACGTATCGTGAAATCCCAAAAGGATTGTGAGTCGTCCATCTCAGAGGACAAGTGGCAGCAGATCCAAGTGCCATCATTTTGGCATTTTGGAGTTCGGGATATCAGAGGTCTTGTTGACGAAGGTCGCAACACTCCACGGTGAAAGTCCCGAAATCCCAAAGAGATCACAGTCGTCCATTCATTCAGACATGTGGCGGAGATTAAGGAAACTGTTGACATCTCGGCTACTGGGGTTTCAAGTTGACAGAGGATTTGGAGTCGCAAGTCGCGAAATCGCGAAACGACAAGGACCGTCCATCTTTTGGGGACACGTGGAATCAATCCAGGATCTCAGGAAATTTTCCGAAAAAGAGATTTCGGCAAATTGACAATTCAGACTTCGCGTTTTGAAAGTGCAACGTGAAAAGGAATCACTAGTCGCAAAATACCGATTCGCGAAATCCCGATAGGATCTGGACCATAAGATCATCATCAAATCTGGACCATTGATTGTCCAACAGGCACATTTCGGCATTTTGACATCTGAAATCCCGATAGCACGAAAGAAGGACATTGGGACTCGGCATTTTGGGAATCAGCTTTTCGGAAGTCAAGAGACCAAAAGGTCGGGCATTTGAGTCGCGAAACCAAAACTCGCAAAATTTTGAATCGCAGAGTTCCGAAACAACTGCAAATTACACGCAGGAAACAAGTAAGAATTTTTTTTCTTTTTTCTATTTTTGTTGAATTCTTTAAAAGATGGCGACGTCTAGCAATTTAGGACCAAGTCAGGGTCCGATTCTTCTTGGAAAGAACTACGAGTTCTGGTCTTTTCGGATGAGATCCTTCTTGCAAGAACAAGAGTGTTGGGATCCAGTGGATGATGGATATGTGGAACCAGATCTAGCAGACCTGTCTGCCATGACTAATCAACAGAAAATTGCTCAGGCAACGCAGAGAAACAAAGAAAATAAAGCTAAATTTTGGATTCAAAATTTTGTGGATGATTCAATTTTCTCAAAAATCACAGGTGCTAGTACTTCAAAACAGGCCTGGGACATCCTTAAATCTTCCTACCAAGGAAATGACATGGTCAAAATAGTTAAACTGCAGACCTTGAGGATGTAATTCGAGACTCTAAGGATGAAAGAGTCCGAAAATGTGGATCAGTTCATGACCAGAGTCATGGGCATCATGAACCAGATCAGATTTATTGGTGAAACCATCATTGATCAACGCATTCTTGAGAAATTCCTCAGAATTTTACCCAAGAAATTCGAAATGGTTGTAACAACAATCCTTGAATCCAAGGATCTGTCATGTTTTTCAACAGATGAACTAATTGGTTCTCTAGTGACACATGAGACCAGACTGCATCTCATAGATGAGTCAATCTCCAATTCTTTCAAAAATCAATTCTCCTTTAGCAGAGGGAGAGGTAGAGGAAGAAGCAAAGGTCACCAAGGAAGAGGGAGCAATCACAGTAACCCTCACTCTAGTGGAGGCAATAGACAACAGTATCTGAATAAAAATTTCCAAGGTCAAAGACAACAACAACAAAATCAACATCAGAATTTCCAGCCTCAAAGAGGCAGAGGGAGAAGATCAAATGAGAAATCAAGCATACAATGTTATTACTGCAAAAAGTATGGGCACTATGAATTTGAATGCAGGAAGAAGCAAGCAGATCATCTCTCAAGCAGAGCACATGTGTCAAATCACATGGGAGAAAACTCAGGAGGTATGTTTCTTTCGTGTCACAACACTGACTAACAACCTAAAGACCTCTGGCTACTGGACAGTGGATGAAGCAATCACATGACAGGTAACAAAGAATTACTTTCATGCATTGATTCTTCAATATCATCTGATATTACACTTGGAAATGATTACTTAGTCAAGGTTCAAGGAAAAGGAACTGTTCCTATTCTTACTAAACAAAATGTCAAGAAAGACATAATCAATGTCTATCATGTTCCAGATCTGAAACATAATTTGTTAAGTGTAGTACAACTCATTGAACATGGCTATAAGTTACTTTTTGAGGGAGCATCTTGCAAAATATATAACAAAAACCCCAACAGAAAATTGATTTCTGAAATCCATATGACTTCGAATA
>JZKD02S0831719.1:227392-240747 GCA_000966675.3 Picea glauca
ATGAAAAGCACTTTCTCTTAGATTGTCCATCCTATACCCATATTAAATCTTATTTTCAAAATATCGATCACACCACCAATCTTCCTAACCTCTTAACTCAACAAAAGTATGGTGATCTTGGAAAGCTTCTCTTAATGTTTTTCGGGCACAGAAACAAAATTCTAAAGAATCATAAGTAACCACTTACCCTCTTAAGGTCTGATAGAGCAATTAGGTCTTAATGGACGTTAATCATCATCATCATCATCATCATAAAACATATATTATCTAAATCTAATATATATATATATATATATATATATATATATTTATGAAAACAAATTAATTAAATATGTTTTATTTTAGATTTTTTTTTAAATATTTTATTGAATTTTGTTATATTTTTTTTCTATTTTTTTTTATTAAATTTGAAGGCATTTTTTCTTTTTTTTAATAAAAAAACTTATTTTTCTTTTAAATTATTCTTTTCTGACCAAATTTTAAATTTGTATTCATTTCTTTTTAGTTTTTCTTTGGTTTTCACCATTTTGTTAAGTTTTGTTATTTTTTTTTAAATTTGGATTTTGAATATATTTTTTTAAATGTGTTTTTGTCTTCATTAAAAAATATATATTTGTGAAGTTTTTTCTTTTCTCTTTATTTATTTTTTAATGTAAATTTATGAAAAAAGAAGAAGAAGTTAGTAAATAAATTTTCAAGTGACCATTTAGGATCCAATTTTGGGTTTTTTTTATTTGTGTGGGGATTTGTTGTCAAGGCCACATTTTGAATTAGGTCACAATTAAGTGTAATTTTAAAGTTTAGAAAAAACATTTTTCTTTAGGTAACCTCATGTTTTTATTTAGGTGTTGATTTTAAGTTTTTTTTAAGCAACTATTTTAGATTTTAAGACCATGCTTGAAAAAAGTTGAAATTTTGACCTGGTCAGAAAAATTGGCGCTATCGATAGCACCACATTTTGATTTGGGAGTTGATTTTAGAGTTTTTTTGAGGAACCATTTTATCCTTTAAACCCATGCTTGAAAAAAGTTGTAATTTTAACCCAGTTACGAAAAATGGTGCTACCGATAGCACCACTTTTTGATTTGGGGGTTGATTTTAAAGTTTGTTTGAGAAGCCATTTAATCCTTCAAGCCCATGCTTGAAAAAAGTTGTAATTTTGACCCGGTTACAAGAAATGGTGCTACCGGTAGCACCATTTTTTGATTTGGGGGTTGACTTTCATGTTTTTTATGCAAAAAGATGGGTTTTAAGGGCTAGATTTCTCATTTTGAGGTCATAGTTCTCATTAAGTTGGTAACTATGTTTAAAGAGTTATAAAAAACTATCCTATTGAATGTTATTTATCTTGAGACTTAGTTTTTGGAATTGTTGAATGTGCTTTGTTATTAGGCCTCTTCACTAGATATTTTTTAATTGACTAGAGAAAGTATTGCTCGTAATATTCCCATAATGTGCTATCAATTCATCTGTAAAAGTGAACCATGATGTAATATACCTAGGGGGATAATATGGGGTACCTAGGGAGGTACCCAATGATAATAATAATACTTTTATGTACTTTTATATATGGAGGTCATTTCTAGTAAATAAGGCTCATGTAATAGTGTGAACAAAATGAATGTGGCAAGGTTTACTAGAAGGTTTCACCTACTAAAAGGTTCCATATATAGATTATTCTTAGGAGTTAAGTAGTATTATATAAATAAGTGTAAGCAATGTATCGAGGCATGATGAACAATATTGTTAATGTATCAATCATTTCTTGAATATAGAATATCTGATATTATAGCTCTTTCTTGGGCCAAAGAAGAAAGATTTTGTTTTTATTTTTGCAAATTTTTCAAGAGAAAATGGGGTGACACACTTAAGATTCAATTTTGGAACTTTCTTTCATAAAATTTGTCGAAACTATCTGTATATTTGAGTTCCTCTTGAAAAGGCACCCAATTTAAAAAAATAAAAAAATATCCTCCAAAAGAGAGTCCAAGAAATATTTAAAATCAACATTATTTTACGGTTTTTCCATGGATGGCTATACGATTTGCATATGAGATATATTTTTCTAGAGTGCTTAGATTTTAGTGAAACTAACTCCATTAGATGCATATTTACTGTAGCATTCCATAACTATTGTCGTAATATTTAATCAAATAAGTATAGCCACAATTATCCTCATTTTAATTCAGGATTTGCAAGGAACTTCATTACAAAATAAGTTATTTTTACAAACCTTAATTTTTATTAAAAAAAAATCTTCCTAACACTATGTGGTATTTTACTTAAAAATACGATGGTTTTACTATTGAATAATACATAAAATGAAGGAAAACAATCTCAAGAAATGAGTGGAAATTTAATGTAACTTTCAAAGTTGATGCTTTCCTATGGTGAAATTAGTTTAACCATGATGGAAACTTCAAATGAATCCTTTGAAAAAATAATTTTAGATAGATGCTCTCATGCTGATGAGAATACCAAAGGGAGCACCAAGGGTTTAATTTCATATGGAAACTGTATATTACATGTTCATGAGTGTATTGACAAAGAAACGTTCATGACCTTTACTAAGCCTAGTTGCCAATATAATTTCATGAATGTCCATTTGGATAATAGATTACATATCCAAAGCACACAAGTTGAGGGTGAGACTATTAAAATTTTCAAAGATTTAAAATTCACCATGGATAAATATGCATTTCATTTTGATTTTCATGCCATAGATATGCATGATGTGGATGTTAATATTTGATATTTTTGGATGGAATTAGTTTATATAGTTAATGTTGATATGATTTTATTCTTTTTGAAGAATCGGTATGAGAAAAATAAAATTAGAATACAAGAAGAGCTCAAGGAGGAACATGATAAAATCCTTGCATGGAAAAAATTGCAGTACCTAATGACACATCATATTAGGAATTGGGGGTTGAATAAACCACGTGTTCAAGAGTCTCGAAAATCATAATTGAGAGATAAGGTTGATATCTATCACCGTCCACATCACATAGAGAAACAATTGTTGTCACGATAGGGGAATGAGCATCAATAAACTCATTATGTACCAACATGGCACCAGAAAAGAAACCAATCAAGAGGTACATGGACAACTACCAACACTATAAGACAATAGCAGAGTTGAGAAACAAGAACAAGAGGTAAATTTCGTGATGAGAAAGTCGCAACAACAAGAATTTGATGATTTGAAACATCGCTTGTGCTTATCTCCAGTACTTTCCTTAGTCGATATGAAACAACCTTTTGAGATTTAGACCATTTCTTCATAATATGTTGTGGGCGAAATCCTCACTTAACACATTCATCCAGTGGCATATCATAGTGAGACACTATCATATGTTGTCCGAAAGTAGCCCACCTATAACAAATAAATTTTTTCCATCATAAAAACCTACCGACAATTGAAGAATTATATTCTCGGGAAGGAGATAATCATCCACATTGATCACAAGCCTTTGCAGTTAATGCAGAAATGAGAAAAATTACATAACGACCACCATCAAAAGTGGTCCACATACTTACAACAATTCCATATCAACATCAAATATAAGACATGGAGCACAAATCGTGTTGTTGACTACCTCAGTCGACCTCCATTTGCAGCCTTAACCACGATTCTCCACTCTTGTGGCCATGAGGCATCTGAGTTTCCCCAACTCTACAAGAGCGATTCTTAATTCACTACCATTTACTAGATGCTAGGCACAAGTGAGACTGCCACTAATTTCTATATTTAGGATGTTCTGTTATGCCATCTGGGCCACCTCTGTGTTCCTTCAAGCAAGCATGTGAAGTTGATTTGGGAAGATCACTACAGTCGGATGTCATGACATCTCGGGATGGAAAATACTATGGCAGTACTACAAAATCATTTCTACTAAATGAAACTTCGGTAGGAAATGAACATGTATATCAAGTCCTGCCTTGCCTATGCAATTTACAAACCAACCACTAATAAGAAAGGAATGTACAACCCTCTTCTTTCTCTCAACATGCCATGGGAATCCATCTCAATGGACTATATATCAATTCTTCCTTCAACCATGCAGGGAAATGAATGTGTTTTGGTTGTCGTTGATCTGTTTTGTAAAATGGCCATCATCATGGCTTGCAAGAAGAATATCATAACAGAGGTCACTTCCAAGATATTCTTTAAACGAGTGTGGGTACACTTCATGATACAAGAGAAAAACATATCAGATCGGGCAACAGGTTCCTCAGCACATTCTGGTCCATCCTCTAATCACTTTTGGACACCAATCTCACCAAATCCACCACCTTCCACCCCAAACTGATGGAGATACACAGATCGTCAAGAGATCATGGATATCATGCATATGTACAACTCCAAACATCTGCGCACATGGGATGAGAGTCTCCCCTATGTTCAACAAAACTACAACAGAGCCCTTCATATCTCGACGACTACGGTCCCTTTCAAGCGGGGTTGGGATTTCAACCATTGGGTATCATTGATTTCACAGTACCCCTTGCATTCACATGTGAAGAATCATCCCATGCTCAATCTGAGGACAACAAAGCCACCACATTTATTGAATGAATTCAACACATCTAAAAACAAGTCCATGATATTTTACAAAAATCCAATGCTAAGTACAATCAACACCATGATCAACACCAAGTGTCGCACAAGTTTTGGGTGGGAGACAAGGTATGGTTGCATTTGTAGAAAAAGTGCCTTACAGGACCCCATCGAAATATTTTCCCACTTCGCTATGGAACTTAAACCATCAAGAAGGTTGTGTGTGACAATGCTTTTGAGTGAAGTATTCCCCCCTTCCTTGGACTAAACCCCATATTCAATGTGGACCTCCTTCATCCATACTTCCCACCATTATTGGACACATGAGAGATCGCAGAGTAGTTGACACCTAGAGATATAAACCATGACTGCATGGAATAGGAAGCCATTGATGAGATCAGGAACACTCAGATCAGGGCACTCAAAAATAAGGGATCCAACTTTATTGAGCTGTAAAAGAAGGGAAGCTCCTGCACCAAGGCAAGTGCCTCACCGAGGCCGATCTTGAACACAATTTTCCCCATCAGATGAGGGAAATCAACGAAATGAAGACCATTTATTCCTAAGGGGGGAGGTATGATCCAGGTGGATATCAATGGCCACCCACCTATTACACTGGCTCAAGAAATAATTTTCATTTTGGCATTTTTTCCAAGTTTTTCAGGTCTTAAACTTTCAGGGTCATTTTTAGGCCCTAAACAATAGTTTTTAGGCATGGAAAAGTCACACTAGAGGATTTCACTATAGTGTGATGGACAAATGTGTATTTCTCATACATTTCTTTCCAACGAGCTATTGTGCATCGAAACCGGAGATTGTATGCAAAATTTACAACCTCGGGAAGTTAATGTACCAACTTACCCTATCACGACTTACATGAATTTTGGTTGTTCATCTCCTAAGGTTAGGTTTTTGGTTGTTTATGGTTTTCTCATTTGTGTTTTATGTTAAAAAGGCCTTTGGAACCTCATTGTAACCATCTTCTTGCGAGTGAGAATAGTCATCACATCTCTTCTCGGAGATAAGCTCCCAACATTCGAGCAAGTTTGCTTCATTGTGTATTTTACAGTTTCAAGATATTCTCTTTATTAATATAAATCAATCTTTACTATATCTCTATGTATTTATTTTCTATACATTTATATTCCACTTTGTTCCATTAAAAAACCAGATCAAAATATTTGGAATTAAGTATTTCCTTGGACTCAATCCTTATTTTCTCCACATTTTCCTCCTTATTTTCATGATTTCCTTGCGTCCCTATATCAACTTCAGGGAACCTCTCATCTAGGGTATGTAATATCATGGTTGCTATTGAATTTGGTAATTGTTCCATATTTTATTGCATGAAATTTTGTAATCATTCCATCTTTCGATCCATTTCCCTTTTAAGTAATTCTTGCACATATGATAAATCAACCTTTTTCAACACAATATCACCCATTTTCTTGAATTTGTTCTCCAATTTGGACAATTGGTTATGTATCTCTTCACTTTGTTCATGATTCATGGTTGAGCTCTTTGAGTGTTTAATTGGTGTACTATTTTTTGGAGCATGTTTTTCTATGTGTAATAAAAACAACGTTTATCTATAATTTTACCACATTTCCCAAAACAAATCGTGTATTCAAATTTATATCAATTGTAAGTTACATACCTTTGAAATCCTAATTTGGATAATGAAATTGAAAATAAATATGTAATTTATGCACCTATTTCTTTGAAATTTTGGTTTCTGAGAGCCTACTATATCTTCTTTATAACAACATAGGTTATCACAAATTTCCCAATGTTTTTTTACTTCTAAACCTTTTACCAAAAATTCCATGTTGTGTGTTATTTCCAAAAGAACTAATGACACTCAGTTTGGATGTTTCTAAATTTAGAACACACATTTAACATTACTTTTAAGAGTAGTCAAAAGCCTTAAATTTAACACATTGTCTTTCCAAAGTTATTGTGAATTAGAAATGTACATATATTTAAGAATAATTTCAACACCATTAAAAAAACACGAACTTTCACATGATATATATTAGAATATATATGAAAAAAAAAAAAAAAAAAACACTAAATGTTTTACCACAAATAATTATGTCTCCTATAAAAAAAATATCTATATTACTACATAACACAACAATTTTGTTGCACTATATATTACTGCATAAGACAACCATTTAATTTTGTTGCACTATATATTACTGCATAAGACAACCATTTTGTTGCGCTTTGAAAGGTCCATACTCAACATGGAGCTAAGAGCCTCTATTGAATAAAAAAGTACAAAATTATAATATTCATATGAAAATATGAAAATTTAGGTATCTTTGCGAATAATGAATTTATATAAGGAATGATGTGAATATAAATTGTTTAATTTATTTTTATAGATATTTAAATTTTATAATTTTTTATATTTAAATTGTATTATTACGTAGAAAGGCGTATACCTATTGATAATGGGCAGATTTAATAGGATTTAGTGCTTAATAAGTTTTCTATGAACATGATTAAATATGGCTGGAATATTCTTAGTAGTCACACAAAATAAATGGTTGTGATTTCAATCATTAACTTCCTAGCTATTATAAAGACATCCGTTTATGTGTTTACTTTTTTACATTTACCTAATCATATTTAAAAATTACTTTGATAGCTAACTGATTGCCACCTAAGTGATTAACATAAATTAAAATATTAACACTCAACCATTTATTTGTTAATCAATAATAAAATTTAATATATTCTTTTAAAGATTCTTTTCATCTTATCAACCTTTCCGCCTTGATCAACCACAATTATGTGGCTGTGCTAGTTTAATGCGGATAGATAGTCAGATAGTCATAAATGAGTTCCCTCACGTCTGTTGTGGAGTATGCATTCAACAGGCAGAAGAACAGGATCATGAAAAGGCTTTTGTCCTCAGAGTCCTCTCCAACCCACGAATTGATTGGTAAAGCGTTTTGGGGTTGGAGATAATATGACGAAGGGCGGTCGTCAACAAATATAACGTTTTTCAGATCCCTTCCGAGCACAGAGAGGTCTTTCACATCGTCCAGGACTCCTTCAACTTTGCTGCAATGCCGACGGGTCAGGCGGTGTGTGGACGGAATTATATTCATCTTTCTATTAATGCGAGTGTCTGTGGGAGGCACTGAATCCATCATTAGGTCGGCATATTCTTTGGATGGTCCGGCGAACAGTAGAATTTCGTACATCCCTGTGGCAGTGGCAGGCAATGAATCCAACAGACCGTCCACCACAGCATCGGCATATTCTCTGGATGCTGCGGTGAACACTACAATTTCGTACAACCCTGTGGCGCCCAAATGCTGCAACAATTCGTCCACCCCTGGCCTCTTCAACACGTAAAATGAATGTGTCACAGCTCCACCTCGTTGCTCAAAGGTAATCTTATAATCATAGCCGGCGGGCATGGGCTTGATAGTCGAATGCACCAACGTTCCATCCAAATCTAAAACCAGAGTTTTTCTATTTGGATTTCCTTCTGCCATGGGAGGTAAAAAGCCCCACGCCTCGGAGTTGGAGCATTGGTTCACAGGCCCAGGCACGTGAGGGGTATTAACATTTGAGGATTCTCCTTCTTGGACAACTACTCCGTCGCCATTATTATTATTATCATCCTCTAAAGGCACAGTCACGTGACTGGTATCAACATTTGAGGACTCTCCTTCTTCTTGGACAGCTACTCCATTACCATTATTATCATCATCATTCACAGGCACGTGAGGCCCGTTAACATTTGAGCATTCTCCTTCTTCTTGGACAACTACTCCATTACGGGTTGATTTCTGCGTTGCCATCTTTGTTGATTAATGGAGATCCAAAGATATATAAGATATCACCAGGAGGACCAGCCTTGTATTTAATTCAACAAGGATTTGAATTGAATTTGATATTCAATTAATGAAGCAACACGCTACAGTCTAGCTTACACTGAAAATAAGTGGGCAGAGGGGATGTTATATTTCTAGAGGAATCAAACTTCGACACGGCCCTTGGCAATAGACACCATCTGATCGGTTCGCCACGCTTCATCAGGTGATGAAAACGGCCAATAAACCATGTTAACCCCAAGATGGAACAACCGTCTCCATTTCTAGTAGTGTCCACCATTACAATACATTTCATTCATCATTTTAATTGATTCCAGTAAAGTATGTTATAGAACAATGTGATTTGGACGAAAAATGTATAAATATGAATTTCAAATTATGTTATAAATAAAATTTAAGTATTATTCTATCCTTCTTTTAATTACGGATTATAATTATTTCTTCTACCACTTAAGTTAAGTTAAATCTATATAAAGATGGCGATGATGATAATGGTTATTAATGATGGTGAAAGTTAAATCCATATAAAGATGGCGATGATGATAATGGTTATTAATGATGGTGAAAGTTAAATCCATATAAAGATGGCGATGATGATAATGGTTATTAATGATGGTGACAGATGAAAAGTAAATTTTTGATGAATTAAATAATTTAAAAGGTTATAATAAATAATTAAAATAAAAGTAAACTAAATTTTAGTATAGTAATTGTTTTTATCTTTATTTTCATGATATTGTTTTATGGCAAATAGTTTGTATGATTTAGGTAAGCAACTTATAATTCTCAAAAAAAATTATTATAGACTTAAACATAATTCTTTATTCTCATGATATTGTTTTTATGGTAAATAGTCCCTATGATTTAGGTAAACAACTTATAATCGTGAAGGAATTTATTATGGACGTAAACACAATTGTAAATTAGGTGATCTTGGGCTTTGGGATAAAAAAAAATGTCTATTTCACACTTTAGTCACTAGAGTTATCTTATATGGATGTGAATCTTGGGGTTGCAGTATCTCTACAAAAACCTTGAGAAAGATAGAACATATCCAAAAGAATTCTATAATTTATAATCTCAAAATTAAGGGCAATACACCCTATCCTATCATCTTCATAGAAGTAAGCCTTTCCTCCATACATAGCATTGTTATGATTATATACTAAATTACAAGAATAAGATAAACAAGATGGATGAAGTCATCATGGGTAATCAACCCTAATTTAGTAAATCAAAATTTCTTCTTAGTTTTGAGAAGTGCAAAGAATAAAACTAACAATGCTAAAATAAGAACAAACTCTCATGAGCAAGATAGTGAAACTGAACATTAGACAATTCCCCAAAAACTCTACAATGAAAGAATCTACCATCTTTGTGACACTAAGAGGGTTGAAGATGAAAAACACTTCCTTTTAAATTTTTGTGCCTATTCCCAAATCAGATTTTTATTTTCAACTCTCTTATTATAAAAAATCATCATAAATTTTATTACAAAATTATTTAATTAATTATTTATATTATTAATTTTTTTTAAATTAATTTATATTTATAAATAATAAAAATCATCAAATAAATAATAATTACTATGATGTCTCATTAAAAAAACCACATATCATTAAAAAAATTCTATGTTGTATTAGACTCATTCTTTCTTTATAAATTTAAATATTTAATGAAAAGTTAAAGATAAATATTTAAGTGGAGCACAAAATTGAAAATATAAATTAACATATTTGATTGAATTATATATATAAATAATAAAAATCATCAAATAAATAATAATTACTATGATGTCTCATTAAAAAAAAACACATATCATTAAAAAAAAATCTATGTTGTATTAGACTCATTCTTTCTTTATAAATTTAAATATTTAATGAAAAGTTAAAGATAAATATTTAAGTGGAGCACAAAATTGGAAGTATAAATTAACATATTTTGATATTCAATGATATTTTATATTTTAGGAAAGGGAAGGATTTCACTTATTTGTGAAACAAGATATTTTTGACAATTTCATAATCATTAAATTATGACAATTTGGTGAATTGTGTGTATTATATTTTCATTTGTTAGACAAAAAAATGTTATATAAGACATAAAAAAAATATGTGTATTAAATTTGCATTTGTGAGAATGGATAATTTAAATCAACATAGATTTATTTTAAATTTGGATTTACATGGATGACATTTTTTAGGATGTTTTTTTTTATCGTGTAATTTTATGTCATGTATTAATTCATTCATATTAAATGATAAAAGAATTATAACTTAACAAAATTGATGTCTCTTATAAATAATGCTTTATTTATTTATTCATTCATCTTAACTTAACATGACATGATTAATTGGATAGAACCGATTGAACGATAATAAGAATCGGCGGAAAACTCTAAACCAGCTAGGGTTTCATGCAAAAGGTGGCCTTCTACCCTATTCACAACAAACCCTCTCTATATGTGACTGGCACACACAACTTTGCATCTATGTCTGACACAACAAAATGAGGGCACACAAGGGGTTAAAACCCCCTCTTACCGTAATGTAGTAGCAAATGACCCATAAAACTCACATGCACGTCAACCATCCTTTGAACCTCCATTGCACTTAAGAGAACAATACCTGCAAGAAGAGACTGATTGAATCAAAGGGGCAAACATGGATACAAAATCTTCACATCCAAAATAAACTCAGCTCTGGATACCCGGAAAATGCATCCCTCAAACTCTGATATCGCCCAAATACATCATCAAAACAACCAAAATAAGGGAGCACGCACATTTCATGAGAGACTACACTCTAATAGAAAATTTCCTATGCCTCTAGCCCTCGGAAAAGAACCTCGCTTGTTGGATCCAGACATGGTGGAATCCCAATGGAGACTACAAGCTCTAGCTGAGCTCCAAAGGGTTCTTCACAAGCATCTTCTACAACCTAGAAGACAAGGATCACATCTTCGAAGGAGGACTATACTTCTACAACTCTGCAAGTCTCTACCTGGACTTCTAGACAGATCTATTTTGCCTCGAAAATGAAGATTTCGCCTATGCACCAGTATGGATTCGTCTCTACTCCCTCCCTCAAGAGTTCTGGTTGGAAGAAATCTTAATGGCCATTGGTAATACACTGGGAAAACATGTTGAGTCCTCATAAGCCACAAAACAAAGAAAATAGATCTCCTATGCAAGAATATGTGTTTACATGAACATCTCCAAATATCTACTAGGCACAGTAACCATGGAATACCAGGACAAGGAATGAGCTTGAACCATAGACTACAAACACATTCTCTTCCTATGCCAAAATTTACATTAACATGGGCACCTCTTCAAGGAATTCCCCTTAAATGCTCCCCCCAAGACAGAAGCTAACCAGAAACCAAAGGAGGGGTTCACCCAGGTTCATAACCGCAGAAGACAAACACAGAAAAAACCCACTAGCAATAATGGGAGAAAGAACCCAAATACTAAATTTTTCGAAGCCCTGAACCAACTTCCAGAAGCCGAAGTGGTGGAAAATCCATAGAAATCTGTGGAAAAAGGACACAACAACAACAAGGAAGATCAACATCCACATGCACATGCGATTCAAGGAAACCAAGTAGACCCATAGAAATATCCAAACTCAGGGAAGGAACTAGAAAGAGAAGAAGACACAGTCATGGAAATGGATGAGCAAGAGGTAGCTGAAATTGACTTAGACATGATAGAAGAGGCACTCAACAAGAAATACGTACAAACTATAGAAGAAGACCAACTCAGAAAATTCCATAAGGTTTTCCTCGACTCATCAGCAGGGGTCACCTCTAGAATCAGAATTAGTGTGGACCCAAACCCAGATCCCATAAAAAATACAAAGGAAAACAAAAGGTGTGGAAAAAAACCAACACACTAGCTGATAAAAGAAGTAGGAAACTACATGATCAACTCAAGGCAGATACAAAGGCTCTCATAGAGCTCCTTTTCCCACCATCCAAATTGTTAATTATAAATATCATTACCTGGAACATCAGAGGCCTAAATGGGAGATCCAAGCAGAGGATTCTCCAGAGCTATGTAAAAACTGAAGACCTTGATATTCTCTTGCTACAAGAAACAAAATGTGTGTGGCGAATAGAATAATACATACTCAAAAAAAATTTGCGTAATTGCAAATCCTATCACACGGATTCGAAAGGCACAACACGGGGTCTTTCCATTCTATGGAACCCTACCACAATTATCCTAGAGAAAGTTTTCTCTACACCAATCACTCTTACAACTCACTATCGAGCTATTGGCTCGAAAAAAAATGGGTTGATCACCAATGCCTATGGGTCGCAAAATAGCCAAGACAATGATGTCTTTCTCCAAAACCTCGCTTACCTAGGCTCTCTAGAAGAGCACAAGCGATGGATAATAGGTGGACATTTCAACATGATCCTCATGCTAGAAGAAAAAAGGGTATGGGAAAAACGCCTGGAACAAGACAGCATAAAATTCCAATAGCTCATAGAACAACTCAATCTGGTTGACATAGAGAATGGAAATGGAACCTACACCTGGACGAACAAACAAATAGGGCACCAACAAATCGCCTATAGGATAGACCACTTCCTAATCTCAGAAGCCCTCTTGTAGGAAGGTTCAATGGTAGAATCCAACATTCTTCCAAAGGCGGGTTCAGACCATTGGCTTGCTCAACTTTGGATAGATACAATAACCACCCCCAAGCTCAAACCTTTCATATTTGAGAAATTATATCTCACCCACTTGGACTTTCACGATCTTGCCCGAGATATGTGGAACAACAGGGATATCCAGAAGAGAACCAAAATGTACTTCTTCCATCAAAATCTTAATCACTTCAAACAACAGGTGTGAAAATGGAACAAATAAGTCTTTGGGAATATCTTTCAAGAAAGGAAAATGCTGGAACAAAAACTAGAGTACC
>JZKD02S0831731.1:0-14383 GCA_000966675.3 Picea glauca
CCCAAGTTGCTTCCTTTAGGGGTTCTCTTCTAACCAACTTCCTTATTTTAGGGATAACCCACTTCGAACCACTTTTTCAACTTACAGCCAATTTATCCTCAAATATTAAGTTCCCCACTTCTAGTTGCATCTAATTTGTTGTTAAGTATTTTCTTATTGCAACAACTTAACCCATGATTAACTCCTAGTTTCACCCACTTTTGACTAGTCAACGTATTCTTTGACCTTCTAGGGGCTTCTAGATAACTCGTGATGATTCTCCAACTTCAAAAGGCCATATCTCCCTAACTGTGAGGATCCACATGGCATACAACATATCATGAGAAACGACACAATGAGTACTATCCATCTAGAATAGTCTCACTTTCGAATTCATTGATCTTAATTACATTACTCCTCAACCAAAGTTGGGCTCCTAAACCATATTGTTGGGGCTAACCATTTGTACTTTGTAAAGAATCTTCTCGTGAGGGATTTCACTATAATGGGACCACTTTGGATTTCATCCATTTGGTACTTCAGATAAACCATGACATTACATCAATGATACAACACCCTTTGAGATCAACCTTGTCATCAATGACAACACATCAATCCATATACACATTAATCCATCCATGGCATCACAAATCAACCCTTTTGACAACAATTAAATCAATGACAAGATAATCCAACAATCAATACATCAAGGATACAAGCTCATCACTATGACAATACTTGACATCAACCCTTTGACATCAATCTTTTGACATCATTGACAACATAATACAACAATATCCCCCCTTGGAATTGATGGAAACACAAACATTGATGTCAACACCAATCATTGATGGTAATATTTAGACATGGCAATGCTCATTCTCCCTCTGTGATCATATCTCCTCATCAATGTTTATCTTGCCACATCAATGTGACTATCTCTCCCCCTTTGACATCAATTGAAAAGGGTATATGTATTTGGGACTACCCCCCCTGATTGAACTATCCTTGAGGCTGCTCCCCCTGGATGCACTGTCCTTTGAGTTTCTCTTTATGTATCTAATGATTCTCTCCCGTTTTGACAAAGGATATCAATTTAATGCAATGTTGATGGCATGAATTCCAATGCTCCCTCTGTCTATCATATCTCCTTTGAGAATCATACCTATGTAACCAATCAAGGGAAAAAGAATAATTCCCCCCATGGGTATATATCCCCCTTTATTCTCTACATGATGTTGGGTAATCATTGTGAACAATATGCTGCCACTGTATTTTTCTTCTGATGTAGATGATGCTGCTCTATGAGAACATTGATCAAGTCCTCAAAAATATTGCATCAAGAATACCATGCTTTGTTATTCCTCTAACGATCCTTGGACCTATCCATGCGTCATATAAATATCCATTAATATGTACAATAACATTAACAATTGCATCAACTATGCACCAAACATGTATCACCAACTAGTGCATCAACCATGCACCAAACCTAAATCACCAACCAATGTGTCAACCATGCACCAAACCTGAATCACCAACCAATGCATCAACCATGAACAACAAAAGAAAATGTACCATAATAAATATGTGCATCCAAAAGTACATCCATACATATATGCCTCATCATCCATGTGCCAATTAGCAAGTGCCTCTAACAAGATACAAAGTATGTACCAATCATGCATCAACTATAGATCAAGTTGTGACTCATTAAGATGTATCAATATCACAATAATATGTTCCAACCATGTACATTATGCATCATATATCTTGAAATGTATCCCAACTGCATGCCAATAATATGTACCAGATGTGTATTTAACATGTACTTCAACCATATACTAAGCATATATGCCAATGTAACCAACAAGAGTCATCTATCAATGCGCACCATAATAAGTGTCTCAATCATATACCACATAAATCTCAATCATTCCATGTACGGTATCACAAATATGATCCTCAAGTAGATGCCAATATCACAAAGATGTGCTACAACCATCACCAACATGTACCAATATGCCAAAAATTGTATACAAATATTTTGTCAAGAACAATCATCAAAATGTACCAATCATCACCATACCCACTCATCAACTAAGTGTCTAATTCATGTACCCATCATGTACATCAACCAAATGTTAATATATTCAACAATTAGGCCTCAACAATACATCACACTATTATCAACCCATGTGCCAATGATGAATGAACTAGTAACCAAACAAATTCCTCTCACAATGCATCTCAAGATATATCAATAGAGCTCATATATATATACCAACGATGTGCTACAATAGATCTGCTTCAAACCATTCACTATAGCAAGTATAATGAAACAATAATGCTTTGAAGCGTGTGCCAAGCATGTTCCTCAATAGATCAATGACATACCTCTAACTAGTATCACATCAATGATGATGTACTTCGTAAACAAAGTGCCATAACATAACCAACATTGTACCTCAACAGAAAATTCCTCAATCCACAAACTAGGGTTAGTACCATGCATCCAAAATAGACCTCAAGTGTATTCTCCAAAGATAAACCATATATCATCACCATATATTTATTAAACACGCATACAAACATTAAAAAATGAATCATATCATCTCAGACCCTGCATAAACTATGATGTACCATCAAACCATGTTGCAACTCCTTTGTACACTCCCTTTTCAAGGATTTACCTTATGTATGTGACCTATCTATAATCAACCTCATGAATGTAAGTGACATTTACATATAGAAGATCACGTATATACATGAATATTCCCATAGGAACCTACATATGCCTCATAAAAGGCTTAAGCTTGAGCTTTCCTCATGGCTACCATTCTATTCTGGTTGTTCATTCTTCTTCATCCACTTCTGAGAGTGTCCCAATTTCTCAGAACTCATACTCTGAGATTCCATCTTTTAAACATTGTCTTCCTTCCAAGTTTCATGTTGTAACATCCCCAGCCATCCACAAGCCTGGGCAATGCCACTACTCAGCTCTGACTTAGTTGTGATACCAAACTGTAGCATCTTGACCCTCCATAAAGACCGAGCAATGCCACTACCACGGAATATTCACATATAAATATAATATGCATTAAATCAAATTAACACATTTTAACATAGAGTTATTGCTACATTTATATTTAAATAGAATTAATAACAATTCATACATGCAACGAAACACATGATAACATTCCAGCATTATGCATAACATAAAATTAAGTAGATAAATTATACTTATATTTCAACTAGAATAACACCACCAACTATGTGCAGACCTTCGATGAACCTCCCAAGAATAGAACAAGCTTCTGATCACGTTCAACAGTGGGTCACCCTTGAGATGGGACTAAGCTCCACCCAGGGCAAGGGAATCCTAGACTAGGCTGAGGTCATAGGAAACTGCACAAAGCAACCAGAAGGATTCTGTCCAGGAGCCTTCTTACGCCCACTACTCATGGACTCTCATTCCCCACATGCCTGTTCCACCTCGGAGTATAAACCTTCATAAGCACAGTCCATCAGTGCTTCACCTCCCTCTCTAGGTCTCGACAACAAGCCATATCAGGAATTATTAGAGCTCTGTAGTTGGTGTTGGACTCTCTCTAGGATAAATCCACTTCCCAGCAGACTCTCTCACCTGGAGAGAGATGCTCATAGGCCTGAAAACCTGCCTCTTCTACGAAAGGCATGAAAACTCGCTTCTTCATCACACTCCTCGACTCAGCTCCAACCAGGTAAGGAAAACAACAACGGTTCAACACTGATTCACACAGGGATGAAACTAATAACCCGAAATTGGGTATGGACGTCCACAAATGACAACCATCCACACTAAGACACAACATGGCTCAGTAAGAAAAAACTGATGATAGCAAGCCACCCTCAGTCGAGGAACTGCGTGGCCCCAACAACCAACCCTTATGACACACACACGACACATGCATATACGGGATGCTCGAGCTTCATAGAATATGTGGCTCTATCCATTGGTTTTCCCATGGGTTCTTAGTGGGTTCGTGATGAGGAAGAAATGCAGAGGTTGATTGTAGAGGGAAAATGGGTTTAGACTTCAGGTGGCCGAATGACTAGCGAAATCCCACGGAGGTTGGAAGAATGACCAAAAACATGGTTGAATCATCATTTTTAACTGTATGGTCCCAGTTTGACACTTTTCTTCCTGGAGCTGCATGTGTTTCCTTTTGCACGTGTTCCCTTTACAGGAACTTAGGATAACACTCAACATGTCCACCTTAGCCTTCAAGTAATAATAATAAATTATTATCTCCTTTAGAGTTAATCCCCCTAGCGTAGCCCCTAGGCCCACATACTTAGCCTCCTCCCTCACCCAACCTTATGGAAGCTTATTCTCCCATCACTCTTTCTTCGTGGTCAGTCTGCACGCAACGATGTTTATATTTTATTAATGATCTGCATAATTACATAAACAAAATTAGGCTTATGGCCTTTAACACTTAGGCACTCTAGCATAATAAACACATAATCCCACCAACTTATATACACTTGTCTCACCGAAATATAAACATGATTACAATTCATAATAAAATTGGGGCACTACCGAGGGATATTACAATCCCCTGCCCTTATTTTTGCACTGTCATCAGTGCAACTCTTTACACAACATTTAGCAAGATTTCCAAAATATTCAAAATGATGCAGATATTCTTCCTGCACAACATCCTCATGCTCCCATGCCACATCCTCAGGACCGTACTAGGTCCACTAGACCTTTACAAGCCCTATGGCTCGATTCCTGAGTTGTTTTCTTTTCTGGTCCAATATGTGCACCAAATGCAGTTGCAAGATGCTTTCTTGCTCCACCTGAATCACATTCCAATCGATTACATGATTAACATCAAGTATATATTACTTCAGCAATGAAATATGAAACACATTATGTACAGTCATGGATGTAGGTAATGAAAGCATATATGCAATGTATATATATGTATATACAAGTAATTCTAATAACATTATAGCCTATATATAAGATACAAAACATATAATAAATAGAGAATTGTACTTATCTTCTGATTTGAAAATACCTTCCACCCTTGAGTAGGGTTATGACTCCATCAGGGCAATGGCTTCCCAAGATAACCACGGTCCACAATCCATATCCACATGGTCTAGGCCAAGGTACCAAACCTCAGCAACACTCCAACGATTCAAACCTTAGAAACACTCCAACCAATGGTTTCTCATTCCCCACATGCCTATCCCATCCCAAGAGTGTACACCTTCACTATCACATAGTCCATCAGCTGCTACACCTCCCTTCCCTTGGGCTTCAACAACATGCTGACTCAGAAAGTCTCATAGCACATTGTCTCCTGGAGTTCCAACTGCCCTCAGAGATTTGCAATCAAAAGCTTCCCCGAGCTACTCTTTGTAGTCAACATTCCAAATTTAATCCACATCATCTCATATGCATCACCCACATGCAGTTATCATGAGAAAACATAAAAGAATTCATTTACGAACTCTAATTAGTCTGAAAGGGAATTCAACTTTTATCCCCAAAACATGAAATTCTATTTCATAAATCATCTTGGCTATTGCCAAATTAGGATTGCAACCTTCCTTGTGGTTTTCCACAAGCACCAAATTGCATACTATTTTCCTGCAAGGCTTCATCTTGCATACTACCAACAATTGTCAGTATTTTCTGTACATCATAATTCAATTGCATAATGTACAAAACCATATGCAGGGAACTTAGAATTGCCTGCACCTTGCAATTCAATCACCATTACCAAACAACTTAACCAAATAGAATGATTCATCATTTTATGCATATGCATGTTCATAATTAATAACAATGAGTTTTTTATTTAAATTTTTTGAAAATAAAATTTTCTGTAGTCTCTATTCCTGTGACTACCTGGCTTGCAACTTTCCTGTTGCAATGTTTAATAGTTTCTGAAATGTTCTCAACTTCACGAGTTAGCAACATTTCAGCCATTAGTATAATTATTTCCATGCCAAAAACATAAATACATGCACTCACAAAATGCACATTCAACAAAGTGCATTTAAGTATACAATTCCATCATGTATGAGTGCAACTTTGCCCCTTACTAGACACAAGTATAACTCTCAATGCATATTTATTCAGTGAACCCTTGTATTGATTTACATAATGCCCTTTATCTCAGTCATGTATCTCACTATCCATAAGTTGGAATTCTGGCCAATGTGTTGACACATTCTCCACACACTTCCTATTGTCTTCCCAATTAATTGGATGCCTTCCTTTTCGAAATGAACACTACACCAAGAATATAATTTTGTGGTGTTCATTAGTGTTAGCAAAATGGTTGCAACCCAAGTTTTATTTAAAATAAGGAATCTTTTAGTACCTTTGTGGATCATAACATTTCCATATCCATACCTTGCCATATCCAACCAGGTCCTGGTCTCATACATGACTAGCTTACTGGCATTCAATCCTATAACTAGTTCTTGTCTTTAATTCTTTGGTTACTACCCCATAACCAAATAAACATGACATTCTACTATGTCAGTGTGTGCATTCAAAAGATAAAAATATTTGAATTAATACAGGCCTCTAGTCTTTACCACATCTAGTGGTATGCATTCTATAATATAACCCTGTGATTTTATAAAATAACTCTCGCTAAGGAAATTCTTACCAAAATTTCCTTTCAGTAATTATGCAAAAAGAGTAATACAAAATCATACCTGCATAACTGCAATTAATAAATTTTATACTACATGAAAGTCTGATAGCAGTAGAATATTTCATGCTTCTTTTATCAACTTATAACCATCACTTCAGCTCTCGGTTGATTCACTCCTTATGAAACAACATCACCAACAACACTTGCAAACATGCAAGCATTCTTTCCTTTGGATAACTCAACAAGTCATAACATACTTGCTACCACAAAAAATGCAACAAATTCTTTGTCCTATAAAACCTTTCCTTGCTAAACCCATAAGTCTACAATTCTTCCTGGGTTCTTAGATCTTCTTGTGCTCCCACTCTGATAACTATGCATGACTATTTCTTCCCTGATCACTTTCGACGTAGTGCCCCTATTTCAATGGGTTCTGCTAACCTCTCGGTCAAAGGATATTTCAACTCTTCTGAGATGAGTTGACTATTCGGGCTCGTAATTGAACCCAAAACAATTATACATAGGCCCCCTTTTCTCCTTTAGGTGCAAGTTCTATGGAACCCGCGAGCTCTTCCTACGCGCTGGTGAAATGCCAAGTTTAAGATGAAAGCTCCTTTTGTATTAGCCCTTTCCTTCATAATATTGTGGGCTATGACCTCACGTAAGTGTGTGATTGTGTGCACAAGAAAGAGTGGTTTTAGACCAACTTGTTTTTTACCCTACAATTCACCTCTAGCTGCCACATACACTTTTTCTAAAACTGTGGTTTAAATTGTGGCCCGCTCTCAGATTTTTAACATCTGAGCAAGTTATGGCCCCACAATCCATCTCATCCATCGATATCCAATCCCTTGGCAATGATCCATGATAAACAACTGTTATATATCCTCCTTCCACATGCGATCCCAGATCTACACAATTTGTTGACACATAGCTCCCTTCCAAATCAATGATTACAGTTGATTTCAACTCTTTGGCCCTCGAGATTTTCAACTCTCAACTATCTTGTTTTCCCCATATGGAAATTTTCCAGAGTGGAATATCTAATGACACCTATCCTCAAAAATCAGACGGTTCTGATGAACTCTGGCTCTCTGGCCTTCAGGATTTCTCATGTCTGCACACACAAAAATCTCTAGAGTGAATTTTACCGGAGTGACAGATCTTCTGCCACGTGTCCTCTCCAAATCAACAACCATGATTCTCTTCGAAACTTCGGATCATTTTTACCAATACCAGATCTACAGTCCGTCGACCTCCTCCTCGATCAAAAATTGAGATCTCCTTTGGGACTTCGGTGCTTTCATGCTCTGCTTTCCTCTAGAGTGCTCTGTACCCGAAGTTCCATATCTGGCGCCACATGTCCACTTTAAGATCAACAACCAAGATTTACTTTGGTTGTTTCTCCTCCTCCTTGTACACAAACTTCCAAAGTTGTGGATATGATGCCACCTTTCCTCATTGATGATGGATGATCCCAAATCGCTTCGGGACTTTGGGACATTGACAAGTCCACTTCTCTTGCGCACACTAGGGTTAAGTCTCATATGATTACCTACTGATGCAAAGGTTGTTGGTCCTTCATGCTCAGACCTAATGGATCGAATTTGTTCCTCTCCTCTATTCTTCCTTTGTTCCACTGGACGTTGATCTAATAGTACAGGCTCCTCCCCACAATCAATTTGACGGTTGTTGTCGCTCCTCCTCCTGAGATTTTGACTTATTTTAGCTTGGAATATTTTGTCAGTGTTCAAAGGCTTCGGCCTTTGACCTTTCTCCTGTGAGTTCGCCTCTTGGATCTCATCTTCTCTGTCATAAGTGTTATCTCTTCTGAGATTTAGGACTTAGAATGAGTCCATCTCCCAAGCACTCCTCGCATTATCTCTTCTAATATTTTTTATTTACTCAATCTCCTAAGGGTCTCGACCCTTCTGTTTCCTTTCAAAGGAAACTTTGTCCCTCCTGGCAGCCTTCTTCTCAAATAACACCTTGCTGAGCGTTTTCTACAGAGTGTTCAACAACTCTATGAGTATCTTCCTCTGATAATCTTCTCCCTGAACTCGACAAAGAGTTCTCTCTATGCACACTTGCACTCGCTCGATGCCTTCCTAGTAGAGCCCTACAGAGTTCTCAGTGACTCCTTCTCTCTCTGAACTCAACACAGAGTTCTTCCTGTGCACTCCTTACAGTTCTGTAAATGAAGGTTCAATGGTATCTCTCCTAAGCTTCTCTAAGGTTAGCTTAGCTCTGTCAATGCACTCCTTGCAGACAATTTGCACTGCTTGCACTAAAAAACTCAAAGAAGACAAACAATTGATACTTATTCAATACTTCACCAGTTTACGCATTCAAGCCAATCTGATTTAAGAAAATGTTTAGATTTCATTTTGTTTCTGAGCTCTTCTTTGCTCTGTAATCATTTTCGAGCACTAGCCCCTTTCTCTTAGTCCCTAACCCACGCGACCATGGGTCATGAGCAAGCGCAAGATTGATAAGCGCTTACTTAGGCCTTTGGCTTCGAAAGTTTTCAAAGCACCACACAACAATCTCACGGAGTTCCAGATTACCAAACTCATGACATAGGGCGGATCAACCATCCATGTCTACTCAGCATCCAATGACTGACACTTAATATGGAACCTCAAGTGTCTGAGTTCTAGAACTTTGAAGCTTCGGTAGAACTTCACATCCACACATCTGAACTATTAATCTCTGTACATTTCCAACCACCTTTGGTGATGTCATTATGTAACATCACTTAACATTTTCCAATTGTGGGGACATGCAATGGTGGTTTGGAGTAACCCGCCTTTCATCCTGCAATTCTTCTGATGCTGACACATAACGCCTCGGTGAAACCACAGTTTGGATTGGTGGACCTCCTTGGAGAATTAACTCCCGTGCAACTTGGGTACCCGCAATGCCTCCTGGCCGTTGATCTTGATGTATTGTGATCAACGCCAGTCTGAGTCCTTCAACCTTTAACTACGTTATGTAACCTCAACCCCACTAGCCCAGTTCATACGTCAAGCCACATGGCAGAATACTAGCAGCTGACTCATGGCCCAACCATATGGGTGTCACACGTCACGTTCCAGATGGCATTTCAAACTTCTACGGGTTCAAAACCCATTGACATGTGGTGCACAACCCATGTTTCCACGTCAAACCAAGTGACATCACCATGCCATGTCACTTCATAGTTTTGGACTTCATCCCTTCTCTCGTTTCTGGCATAAGACTTCATTGAAGTACTAAATTCCGAAGGGCTTCTAGGTTAACCCTTCTCCACCTTCCCCATATCTGATGGTCGTAAGGGATTTCCCTTCCTTCCGAAAAGATCCTACTATGCAGAACAAACTTCATTACTCTGCGGATTTCCAAAGTAATTCATGGCTAACTGCCTCGCAACTTTATTAGATCTGATGGTTGTGAAGGATTTTCGTTCTCCAAAATAGATCCTAAGGTCCACATTACTCCGCAGACCAATACCACGTCTATCATGGTTTTACAACATCACTACTCCTTATGAGATTTTTAACATGACCAAGGTAACTTCTTGGCACTTAGGAAGGTTCTGAGGTTCAAAACTGGTTCCTCTTAACACAATTTCCACCTGAAACTTCGGGTCAAATGACCACTTATCTAGCTCATCCAGGTTCAACGTTAAAACCTTTGCTCTGAACTCAATTTTTTTCTACTTCGACAACAATTATTTTGAAACTTTTGCTTCATTTTATATTAACATGGCCCATATAGGCTCAGTGTTGTAACCATGCTCTAATACCATTTTGTAACATCCCTGACCATCCAGAAGCATGGGCAATGCCACTACTCAGCTCTAACTTAGCTGTGATACCAAACTATAACATCCCAACCCTCCACAGAGATTGGGCAATGCCACTACCGCAGAATATTCACATATAAATATAATATGCATTAAATCAAATTAACACATTTTAACATAGATTTATTGTTACCATTCATATTTAAATAGAATTAACAATAATTCATACATGCAATGGAACACATGATAACATTCCAACATTATGCATAACATAAAATTAAGAAGATAAATTTTACCTATATTTCAATTGGAATAACACCACCAACTGCGTGTAGACCTTCCATGAACCTCCCAGCCATAGACCAAGCTTCTCATCATGCTTAGTAGTGGGTCACCCCTGAGATGGGACTAATATCCACCAAGGGCAAGGGAATCCTAGACTAGGTTGAGGTCATAGGAAACTGCACAAAGAAACCATAAGGATTCTCTCTAGGAGCCATCTTATGCCCACTACTCACGGACTCTCATCCCCCACATTCATGTTCCACCTAGGAGTATACACCTTCACAAGAAAATTACTTCGATGCTTCACCTCCCTCTCTGGGTCTCGGGAACATGACAGATCAAGAATTATCAGAGCTCTGTAGCTGGTTCTTGACTCTCTTTGGGAGAAAACCACTTCCCAACAGACTCTCTCATTTGGAGAGAGCTACTCACAGGCCTGACAACCCACCTCTTCTAACATGGGACTAACAACCCGCTTCTTCAACACACTCCTTGACTCAGCTCCAACGAGGTGAGGACAACAATAATTATTCAACACTCATTCACACAGGGATAACAGTAGCAACCAGAAATTGGGTATGGACCTCCAAAAGTGGTAACCGCCCACACTAAGACACAACATGGCTCAATAAGAAACAACCAATGACAGCAAGCCACTCTCAGTTGAGGAACTGCATGGCCGTAATAGCCAATCATTATGACACACACATGACACAAACATATACGAGATGGTCGGGCTTCATGGAAGATGTGGCTCAGTCCGTTGGTTTTCCCACTGGTTCTCATTAGTTTCGTGACCAGGAAACAATGCAGAGGTTGATTGTAGAGGAAAAACGAGTTCAGAATTCAGATGGTTGAATGACCAACGAATTCCTGTAGAGGTTGGACGAATGACCACAAACATGGATGAATCATCAGTTTTAACTGCATGTGCCCAGGTCGACAGTTGTCTTCCTGGAGTTGCATGCGTTTCCTTTTGCACATGTTCCATTTACAGGAACTTAGGAAAATACTCAACAAGTCCACCTTAGCCTTCAAGAAATAATAATAAATTATTATCCCCTTTAGAGGTAAGCCCCATAGGCCCACACACTCCTCCCTTACCCAACCTTGTGGAAGCTTAGTCCCCCATCACTCTTTCTTCGTGGTCGGTCTGCATGCAACAATGTTTATATTTTATTAATGATCTGCATAATTACATATACAAAATTAGGCTCTTGGACTTTAACACTTAGGCTCTCTGGCCTAATAAACACATAAGCATACCGACTTATATACACTTGGCTCACCGAACTATAAACATGATTACAATTCATAAGAAAATTGGGGCACTGCCGGGGGATATTACACATGTGCTATTATTTCCATATTGTATGAAGCACTCCTCATTGGTTGTATCCTTGAATTCTAGCAATCCAGAACTTTGTGGCCAAACCCACTACAACAGTAAAATATCATGGTGTGACAATGTGTCCCACTTGATTACATTTCCAAGATCTTAGGATGTTATGGAATATTCAAACATCTTTCCTTGCATAATGTATGCAATCCAAAGCTTTTTGACCATATTCATTACATGAGAAGCAGTGACCATGGAAACTATTTTCTTACATTTTCTTTGGTGTCCACCTTGAAGGTGTCTCTCTTTTGAATTTGCTTTGAGGTGTAGGAATGGCTTCTTGATATCTTCCTTGTTTGAATCTTATGAAGGTTTCCTTTCTTTGTGCAAATCCTTGACTTGCAACTTTAATTGCACCTTTTGAAAATGAAGGGCTTACCTCATGCTTCTTAGAACTGCTAAATTCAAAGTGTGCTACTTCCTTGTTGTATCCAAGACTGTATTTATCATTTGGTGATATTTGACTATCCAATATTTCATCCAATATTGTTGAGTTGTTCATGAACTTGAAATGAGTATTTGACTTCTCTAATTTATTTCTGAGATCAAAAACTTCTCCTTCGAACTTATGGCATGATTCTTCCTTTTAATTTACTTGATTCAGTGTAATTCTCTTTTTACACTTCTATCAAAACTTTAGTTAGAAACATATTATTCATTCATACTTAGATACTTGCATGTATCAACAACATTCATCAATATTAAATATCTATAAACCAACACCATAATAGACACAAAGAACCCCAAATATATTTGTAAACTTTTTGCATTATGTGTTATAGGATACTACAATCTCTGGGGTTTATCAACACCAACTGAAACAGTCAACAAATACAAGAGAGAACAAAATCTCAATACAAGACCCAACTTTCAGATCTCATCACCAACTAAGAAGTGGAATCCAACCCTCAAGTACAAGACCCATCTTGTAGACATAAAATAGTCTTTCAACCGGTACACGACCTATCTATACTACAGGATGCATATGTATGACACCTCTCTATACTGAAACACACATATGTACGTGACCTCCTCCACTGTCATCCTGTGTATACCTTCAGAAAATTAGGGAATCCAATATTTTGCACCTATGAAACGTTTTTTCCTCTGTCACATCCACCAGTAATCTATCACTACATCCAAACTATCACTTCAACAAACCTATGCCATGCATACATCATCATACATATTCATTAACCAAGTTCAAGTAGCTCAAGGGTGTGAGCTATAAGAACCATACCAGAATTGTACCATACATGAGAGTGTTTCTCACTCAATCAACCAACCAACATATACCATATCCATATCTCACAAAATCCATACCAAGAATTCTTCTAGCATTCACCATACCATAAGCATAAGTGATCATGAAAAACAATCAAGCAATCATACCATAGATTTTTTAGATGATCTGAACCTATAGAATGTTGATCTAGAACTTTTCTTTAGACTTCAGGGACGTGGCACGAACATCAACTCAATTCTTCATTACTTTTTCACTTGTACGCGACCTCCTCCACTCTCAGCCTGCGTACGTACGTGACCTCTTTCATTGTCAGCCTACGTATACTTCAGAAACTAGGTTTTTTCTAAAGATCTGAAATGTTTTCCATCAAACCTCCTTGCTACCTCAGAGTTGTGAAACTTATGATGCATCCATTAGTACCTGCAATGAAACTTTCACCAAAATAATAGATATTCAATATGCTCAAAAATCCCTTTTATAAGAGAATCTTTCTCTCTTATTTATATTCTTCAAGTATCTTCCTCTAGGGATTATCTTCTAACCAACTTCCTTCTTTTAGGGCTAACCCAGTTTTGACCACTTTGTCCACTTACAACCACTTTATCCTAGTGAGTTCTCCACGTCTAGTTGCAACTATTTTGTTTTTAAGTATTTTCTTATTGCAACAACTTAACCCATTATTAACTCCTAGTTTCACCCACTTTTGACTAGTCAACCTCTTCTAGAATAACTTTACTTCTTTGACCTTCTTGACTTTTTTGACCTTCTAGGGGATTCTAGATAACTCATGAGGATTCTCCAACTTCACAAGGCCATATCTCCCTTTCCGTGAGGATCCATGTGGTGTACCACATATCACCGAAAACGACACGACAAGTACTATCCATCTACAATAGTCTGAATTTGAAAATTCATTAATCTTGATTACATTATTCCTCAACTGAACTTGGGTTCTTAAACCATATTGTTGGGGCTAACCATTTGGACTTCAAAAAACATCTTCCCATGAGGGTTCT
>JZKD02S0831797.1:0-14383 GCA_000966675.3 Picea glauca
CCAAATTTATTCACTAACCTATCAACATAAATTTAAAAGGTTTGATCATAGTTATACAGTATGAGTCAAACCAAGTTTGTTTTCATGGGGTTTTGTATTTTCTCTTTTTTATTTTCATACCCTCTTTTCATTTTTGTATTTTTATCCTTTTTCTTTCTTTTTCTTTTTCTGTTTCTTTTTTGTTTTCTTTTTTTCTTTTTGTAAATCATTTGCAGAATAAAATATTATTTACAACATAATATGACTAGAGGAAAAAATTCTAATCACCAGGTGATCCTATGAAATATAGGGTTATAATAGTGGCTCCACTTGGGTATGGTGCTCTCCTTGTGAGGTTCCAAGAAATAGCTACATGTTTCCTTGAATCTTCTTCTCCAATACTTTTAATTCATTCTAATTTGTTTTATTATAAATGCAAATCTGGTGATCATAATCAGTGGCTTAGGGCCTTCTCTTAGGTATTCAACCATTCATAAAAATCACCCACACCTAACATAAAAAGTAAAATGGTATTTACAATGAAATGAGTGAGAAAAATCTTTATTCTTGTGAAAAATAATGCTTGAGCATTCTGCTATTCATGGGTTCTCCTAGAAGATTTGCTCTATCCATATCCTTGATCAAAATTGCATTGTTTCCTCTGTAGTCATGTATTATGAATGGGCCTTTCCATAAATTGTCAAAATTTCCATGTTTTCCCTTTTCTTCATTCCTTGAATCCCACTTCAGGACTTTATCTCCTAGTTTTAAATCATCATCCTTGGTCCTTCTGTCACTAATTCTCTTGATATTCTCTTGAATCACCTGATTTTGGTTATAAGCCTCTTCTCTGGATTGTTTCAATTATATAGTTTGATTGATTCTTCTTTGGATGTTATTTGGTTCTACCTATACTTTCTGAAATAACTTCATGACAGGAACACCCAAAGAAGAAGGAAAGATAACATCCATTCCATAGACCAATTGATATGGAGACATACCAATTGACCTCTTTGTAGTAATTCTGTCTACCCAAAGTGCATGTACCAACTTGTTGTGCCATGATTTTTTGTTATCATGCAGCATGTTCTTGATAATGTTGACCAAACTCTTATTTGAAGACTCTACTAATCCATTTACCCGAGGGTAATAGGTTGTAGAGTGTCCTAATGTGATCTAATTCTTGTTGCAAAAATTTGTCATCTTTTTTTATTTGAATGTTGTTGCATTGTCAGTGATAATTTTCTTGGGGCATCCAAATATAGAAAGAATGTTAGTTTCCAAAAAATTTATGATCACAACATCAGTGGCTTTCCTGGTGGGTACAACTTCAATCCACTTGGTGAAATAGTCAGTGGTTGTGATAATACACCTGTGTTGTCCTGATGAAGGTGGGTNTATACAGTATGAGTCAAACCAAGTTTGTTTTCATGGGGTTTTGTATTTTCTCTTTTTTATTTTTATACCCTCTTTTCATTTTTTTATTTTTATCCTTTTTCTTTCTTTTTCTTTTTCTTTTTCTTTTTTTCTTTTTGTAAATCGTTTGCAGAATAAAATATTATTTACAACATAATATGACTAGAGGAAGAAATTCTAATCACCTGGTGATCCTATGAAATATAGGGTTATAACAGTGGATCCACTTGGGGATGGTGCTCTCCTTGTCAGGTTCCAAGAAATAGCTACATGTTTCCTTGAATCTTCTTCTCCAATACTTTTTCTTCATTCTAATTTGTTTTATTATAAATGTAAATCTAGTGATCCTAATCAATGGCTTAGGGCCTTCTCTTAGGTATTCAACCATTGATAAAAATCACCCACACCTAACATAAAAAGTAAAATGGTATTTACAATGAAATGAGTGAGAAAAATCTTTATTCTTGTGAAAAATAATGCTTGAGCATTCTGATATTCATGGGTTCTCCTAGAAGATCTGCTCCATCCATATCCTTGATCAAAATTGCATTGTTTCCTCTGTAGGCATGTATTATGAATGGGCCTTTCCATAAATTGTCAAAATTTCAATGTTTTCCCTTTTCTTCATTCCTTGAATCCCACTTCAGTAATTTATCTCCTAGCTGTAAATCATCAGCCTTGGTCCTTCTGTCATGAATTCTCTTGATATTCTCTTGAATTTTGGTTATAAGCCTCTTCTTTGGATTGTTTCAATTGTATAGTTTGATTGATTCTTCTTTGGATGTCATTTGGTTATACCTATACTTTTTGAAATAAATTCATGACATGAAAACCCGAAGAAGAAGGAAAGATAACATCCATTCCATAGACCAATTGATATGGAGACATACCAATTGACCTCTTTGTAGTAATTATGTCTACCCAAAGTGCATGTACCAACTTGTTGTGCCATGATTTTTTGTTATCCTACAGCATGTTCTTGATAATGTTGACCAAAATCTTATTTGAAGACTCTACTAATCCATTTACCTAAGGGTAATAGGTTGTAGAGTGTCCTAAGGTGATCTAATTCTTGTTGCAAAAACCTATCATCTTTTTTTTATTTGAATGTTGTTGCATTGTCAGTGATAGTTTTCCTGGGGCATCCAAATCTAAAAAGAATGTTAGTTTCCAAAAAAATTATGATCACAACATCAGTGGCTTTCCTGGTGGGTACAACTTCAATCCACTTGGTGAAATAGTCAGTGGTTGTGATAATACACCTATGTTGTCCTGATGAAGATGGGTGAATCTCTCCAATAAAATCCAAACCCCATTGCTAAAATGGAGCTTCAACTGAAATTATATTCAAGGGTAAAGGAAGAAGTTTTCTTTTTCCTTCAAAGATCTGGCATTGGTGATAGGAGGTCACTTTCTTGTGGACATCTGCAAACAAAGTTATCCAATAGAAACCAACTCTAAGAATGTTATTGGTAGTCGTGCTCCAATTCAAATGTCCACCATAGTCTCCTTCATGGAATTCTTGTAAAGATTTGTCAGCTTCTTCTTTCAACAAACAATTTAGTAGAATACCTCCAACATCTTTCCAATACATATTTCCATTCAAAACACAATATTTCAAAGATTTAAGTTTCAAAAATATATCTTTAGTTTTTGTCAAACCAGGAGGATCGTGTATATGATGTAAGACATAAATAAGGTCTGCATACTATGGAGAGTTTGAGAAAACCTCTTTAACTTGTGGAGTCACCTTCTCTTCTTGTTCATCTACTGTAGCTAGAAAATTAATATCCAAAAGCATGAAAGTTTAACTCAACCATTAGTTTGGATAATCCTTGACCCTTGATAAGATTGGTTGGTTTGATATCAATATCATACTCAAGGATCACAACAATCCATTTACCTCTCTTGCCATCTGGATTGTCTTGCGTCAAAATATCTTTCGCCACATCATTAGGAACATAAGCAGTAATATGTGAGTGGAGAATAAATACTCTGAAATCCTTAATTGATTTCATCAAAGAAAAATCTTGTTTCTCCATGATGTTGTAATTCAATGAAACATCTCTCAGGGATTTACTGAAGAATGCAATAGGTTGTTCGTGGCATCCATTGTTCTTCTGCAAAAGGACTGTTGCAATGGTATGTTCAGAGGAAAAAGAAAATAGGAGGGAATATTTGGTATAATCAATATTGATGAGTATAGGGGCTTGTGTCAAGGCCTATTTCACCTGATCAAAGGAATTCTTAGATTCTATGGACCACTTTATTTTTGTATCTTTTTAAAGAATATTTGTTATTTTTCTGAGGAGTTCTGCCAAGTTAGGGATAAATCTTCTCAGAAAGTTTATTTTTCCTATGAAATACTGCAATTCCTTTATGTTTCTTAAATGGTATATCTTTTGAATGGCTTCAATTCTGTTAGGGTCTATTTTTATTCCATCTTTAGATATGATGTGTCCTAACAATTTACCCTCCTCTAAACCAAACAAGGTTTTCTTGTGATTTAGTGAGATTCTGAACTTCCTGCATTTTTCAAAAAAAATTCTAAGGTGGAGTAAGTGTTCTTCATCTATTTTTGAAAAAATAGTTATGTCATCCAAGTATATGAAAATAAATCTTCCAAGTTCATCCACAAAAGAAATGTCCATTGCTCTCTGAAATGTGGCACCAACATTCATTAAACCAAATGACATTTTCACATACATGAAAACTCCCCAAGGTGTAGTGAATGATGTTTTCTGTTGGTCATCAAGGTGGACTAAGACTTGGTTGTAGGAAAAAAATCCAACTAACGAAGAAATTCTATTGGATCCAACTACCTTCCGTAAGATACGATCCATTTTGGGCAAAGGATAGTTATATTTAAGGGAGAATTTATTAAGGTTTCTGAAATCAATACAGAGTCTAATTTCTCCACTCTTTTTTCTGGTAGGAACTAAATTGGACACCCATTTTGAGAATATTAATGGGACAATGATTTTAGCATCATACATTTTCTTTATTTCCTTTTCAATTAGAGGCATAAATTTGGGGTTAATTATCATAATTTTTTGTTTAAAAGGATTATGATCTTCTTTTATGGGGATTTTGTGTTGTATGATGTTGGTATCATAAGATTTCAAGTCTTCATAGCTCCATGCAAAAACATCTACAAATTCTTTGNTATACAGTATGAGTCAAACCAAGTTTGTTTTCATGGGGTTTTGTATTTTCTCTTTTTTATTTTTATACCCTCTTTTCATTTTTTTATTTTTATCCTTTTTCTTTCTTTTTCTTTTTCTTTTTCTTTTTTTCTTTTTGTAAATCGTTTGCAGAATAAAATATTATTTACAACATAATATGACTAGAGGAAGAAATTCTAATCACCTGGTGATCCTATGAAATATAGGGTTATAACAGTGGATCCACTTGGGGATGGTGCTCTCCTTGTCAGGTTCCAAGAAATAGCTACATGTTTCCTTGAATCTTCTTCTCCAATACTTTTTCTTCATTCTAATTTGTTTTATTATAAATGTAAATCTAGTGATCCTAATCAATGGCTTAGGGCCTTCTCTTAGGTATTCAACCATTGATAAAAATCACCCACACCTAACATAAAAAGTAAAATGGTATTTACAATGAAATGAGTGAGAAAAATCTTTATTCTTGTGAAAAATAATGCTTGAGCATTCTGATATTCATGGGTTCTCCTAGAAGATCTGCTCCATCCATATCCTTGATCAAAATTGCATTGTTTCCTCTGTAGGCATGTATTATGAATGGGCCTTTCCATAAATTGTCAAAATTTCAATGTTTTCCCTTTTCTTCATTCCTTGAATCCCACTTCAGTAATTTATCTCCTAGCTGTAAATCATCAGCCTTGGTCCTTCTGTCATGAATTCTCTTGATATTCTCTTGAATTTTGGTTATAAGCCTCTTCTTTGGATTGTTTCAATTGTATAGTTTGATTGATTCTTCTTTGGATGTCATTTGGTTATACCTATACTTTTTGAAATAAATTCATGACATGAAAACCCGAAGAAGAAGGAAAGATAACATCCATTCCATAGACCAATTGATATGGAGACATACCAATTGACCTCTTTGTAGTAATTATGTCTACCCAAAGTGCATGTACCAACTTGTTGTGCCATGATTTTTTGTTATCCTACAACATGTTCTTGATAATGTTGACCAAACTATTATTTGAAGACTCTACTAATCCATTTACCTGAGGGTAATAGGTTGTAGAGTGTCCTAAGGTGATCTAATTCTTTTTTCAAAAATCTATCATCTTTTTTTATTTGAATGTTGTTGCATTGTCAGTGATAGTTTTCCTGGGGCATCCAAATCTAGAAAGAATGTTAGTTTCCAAAAAATTTATGATCACAACATCAGTGGCTTTCCTAGTGGGTACAACTTCAATCCACTTGGTGAAATAGTCAGTGGTTGTGATAATACACCTATGTTGTCCTGATGAAGGTGGGTGAATCTCTCCAATAAAATCCAAACCCCATTGCTGAAATGGAGCTTCAACTAAAATTATCTTCAAGGGTAAAGGCATAAGTTTTCTTTTTCCTTCAAAGATATAGCATTGGTGATAGGAGCTCACTTTCTTGTGGATATGTGCAAACAAAGTTATCCAATAGAAACCAACTCTAAGAATGTTATTGGTAGCGGTGTTCCAATTCAAATGTCCACCATAGTCTCCTTCATGGAATTCTTGTAAAGCTTTGTCAGCTTTGTCTTTCAACAAACAATTTAGTAGAATACCTCCAACATCTTTCCAATACATATTGCCATTCAAAATGCAATATTTCAAATATTTAAGTTTCAAAAATCTATCTTTAGTTTTTGTCAAACCAGGAGGATCTTGTAGATGATGTAAGACATAAATAAGGTCTGCATACTATGGAGAGTTTGAGAAAACCTCTTTAACTTGTGGAGTCACCTTCTCTTCTTGTTCATCTACTGTAGCTAGAAAATTAATATCCAAAAGCATGAAATTTTAACTCAACCATCAGTTTGGATAATCCTTGACCCTTGATAAGATTGGTTGGTTTGATATCAATATCATACTAAAGGATCACAACAATCCATTTACCTCTCTTTCCATCTAGATTGTCTTGCGTCAAAATATCTTTCACCACATCATTAGGAACATAAGCAATAATATGTCAGTGGAGAATAAATACTCTGAAATCCTTAATTGATTTCACCAAAGAAAAATCTCTTTTCTCCATGATGTTGTAATTCAATGAAACATCTCTCAGGGATTTTCTGAAGAATGCAATAGGTTGTTTGTGGTATCCATTGTTCTTCTGCAAAAGGACTGTTGCAATGGTATGTTCAGAGGAAAAAGAAAATAGGAGGGAATATTTGGTATAATCAAGATTGATGAGTATAGGGGCTTGTGTCAAGGCCTATTTCACCTGATCAAAGGAATGCTTAGATTCTATGGACCACTTTATTTTTGTATCTTTTTTAAGCATATTTGTTATTTTTCTGAGGAGTTCTGCCAAGTTAGGGATAAATCTTCTCAGAAAGTTTATTTTTCCTATGAAATACTGCAATTCCTTTATGTTTCTTAAATGGTCTATCTTTTGAATGGCTTCAATTCTGTTAGGGTCTATTTTTATTCCATCTTTAGATATGATGTGTCCTAACAATTTACCCTCCTCTAAACCAAACAAGGTTTTCTTGTGATTTAGTGAGATTCCGAACTTCCTGCATTTTTCAAAAAAAATTCTAAGGTGGAGTAAGTGTTCTTCATCTATTTTTGAAAAAATAGTTATGTCATCCAATTATATGAAAATAAATCTTCCAAGTTCATCCACAAAAGAAATTTCCATTGCTCTCTTAAATCTGGCACCAACATTCATTAAACCAAATGACATTTTCACATACATGAAAACTCCCCAAGGTGTAGTGAATGATGTTTTCTGTTGGTCATCAAGGTGGACTAAGACTTGGTTGTAGGGAAAAAATCCAACTAACGAAGAAATTCTATTGGATCCAACTACCTTCCATAAGATATGATCCATTTTGGGCAAAGGATAGTTATATTTAAGGGAGAATTTATTTAGGTTTCTGAAATCAATACAAAGTCTAATTTCTCCACTCTTTTTTCTGGTAGGAACTAAATTGGACACCCATTTTGAGAATATTAATGGGACAATGATTTTAGCATCATACATTTTCTTTATTTCCTTTCCAATTAGAGGCATAAATTTGGGGTTAATTATCATAAGTTTTTGTTTAAAAGGATTATGATCTTCTTTTATGGGGATTTTGTGTTGTATGATGTTGGTATCATAAGATTTCAAGTCTTCATAGCTCCATGCAAAAACATCTACAAATTCTTTGAATAGTTCAATATATTTTTGTTTTTGGGCAGGAGGGAAATGTTTGGACAATTTAATCATTTTTGGTTCCTTATCTGTCCCTATATTATAGTCCTCAACATATTTTCCAGTAGGTTCAATTTTTGGTTTTTTAGCTACATCAAAATCAAATAGTTCTTCCAATGGGACTAACCCCCTAGGCATAATGTTATCTTTTAATTGCAAAAAATATGAGTCTTCTTCTTTTTCATTTATTTCTTCTAAATCTAGTTTATTTACACTTTCATTACCACTATCTACATCAATATTTTCACATTCAAATTCATTTTTGTATTGCGNAAAAAATTTATGATCACAACATCAGTGGCTTTCCTGGTGGGTACAACTTCAATCCACTTGGTGAAATAGTCAGTGGTTGTGATAATACACCTGTGTTGTCCTGATGAAGGTGGGTTAATCTCTCCAATAAAATCCAAACCCCATTGCTAAAATGGAGCTTCAACTGAAATTAGCTTCAAGGGTAAAGGTAGAAGTTTTCTTTTTCCTTCAAAGATCTAGCATTGGTGATAGGAGGTCACTTTCTTGTGGACATCTGCAAACAAAGTTATCCAATAGAAACCAACTCTAAGAATTTTATTGGTAGTGGTGTTTCAATTCAAATGTCCACCATAGTATCCTTCATGGAACTCATGTAAAGCTTTTTCAGCTTCGTCTTTCAACAAACAATTTAGTAGAATACCTCCAACATCTTTCCAATACATATTGCCATTCAAAATGCAATATTTCAAAGATTTAAGTTTCAAAAAACTAGATTTAGTTTTTGTCAAACCAGGAGGATCTTGTAGATGATGTAAGACATAAATAAGGTCTGCATATTATGGAGAGTTTGAGAAAACCTCTTTAACTTGTAGAGTTTCCTTCTCTTCTTGTTCATCTATTGTAGCTATAAAATTAATATCCAAAGCATGAAAGTTTAACTCAACCATCAGTTTGGATAATTTTTGACCCTTGATAAGATTGGTTGGTTTGATCTCAATATCATACTCAAGGATCACAACAATCCATTTACCTCTCTTTCCATATGGATTTTCTTGCGTCAAAATATCTTTCCCAACATCATTAGGAACATAAGCAGTAATATGTGAGTGGAGAATAAATACTCTGAAATCCTTAATTGATTTCACCAAAGAAAAATCTTGTTTCTCCATGATGTTTTAATTCAATGAAACATATCTCATGGATTTACTAAAGAATGCAATAGGTTGTTCATGTCATTCATTGTTCTTCTGCAAAAGGACTATTGCAATGGTATGTTCAGAGGAAAAAGAAAATAGCAGGAAATATTTGGTATAATCATGATTGATGAGTACAGGGGCTTGTGTCAAGGNCCTTCTCTTCTTGTTCATCTATTGTAGCTATAAAATTAATATCCAAAGCATGAAAGTTTAACTCAACCATCAGTTTGGATAATTTTCGACCCTTGATAAGATTGGTTGGTTTGATCTCAATATCATACTCAAGGATCACAACAATCCATTTACCTCTCTTGCCATATGGATTTTCTTGCGTCAAAATATCTTTCACAACATCATTAGGAACATAAGCAGTAATATGTGAGTGGAGAATAAATACTCTGAAATCCTTAATTGATTTCACCAAAGAAAAATCTTGTTTCTCCATGATGTTGTAATTCAATGAAACATATCTCATGGATTTATTGAAGAATGCAATAGGTTGTTCGTGGCATTCATTGTTCTTCTGCAAAAGGACTATTGCAATGGTATGTTCAGAGGAAAAAGAAAATAGCAGGAAATATTTGGTATAATCATGATTGATGAGTACAGGGGCTTGTGTCAAGGCCTATTTCACCTGATCAAAAGAATGCTTAGATTCTATGGACCACATTATTTTTTTATATATTTTTAAGCATATTTGTTATTTTTCTAAGGAGTTCTGCCAAGTTAGGGATAAATCTTCTCAGAAAGTTTATCTTTCCTATGAAATACTGCAATTCCTTTATGTTTCTTAAATGGTCTATCTTTTGAATGGCTTCAATTCTATTAGGTTCTATTTTTATTCCATCTTTAGATATGATGTGTCCTAACAATTTACCCTCCTCTAAACCAAACAAGGTTTTCTTGTGATTTAGTGAGATTCCGAACTTCTTGCATTTTTCAAAAAAAATTCTAAGGTGAAGTAAGTGTTCTTCATCTGTTTTTGAAAAAACAGTTATGTCATCCAGGTATATGAAAATAAATCTTCCAAGTTCATCCACAAAAGAAATGTCCATTGCTCTCTGAAATGTGGCACCAACATTCATTAAACCAAATGAAATTTTCACATACATGAAAACTCCCCAAGGTGTAGTGGATGATGTTTTCTCTTGGTCATGTAGGTGGACTAAGACTTGGTTGTAGGAAAAAAATCCATCTAACAAAGAAATTCTATTGGATCCAACTACCTTTCGTAAGATACGATCCATTTTGGGTAAAGGATAGTTATATTTAAGGGAGAATTTATTAAGGTTTCTGAAATCAATACAGAGTCTAATTTTTCCACTCTTTTTTCTGGTAGGAACTANCTGAGGAGTTCTGCCAAGTTAGGGATAAATCTTCTCAGAAAGTTTATTTTTCCTATGAAATACTGCAATTCCTTTATGTTTCTTAAATGGTATATCTTTTGAATGGCTTCAATTCAATTAGGTTCTATTTTTATTCCATATTTAGATATGATGTGTCCTAACAACTTACCCTCCTCTAAACCAAACAAGGTTTTCTTGTGATTTAGTGAGATTCTGAACTTCCTGCATTTTTCAAAAAAAAATTCTAAGGTGAAGTAAGCGTTCTTCATCTGTTTTTGAAAAAACAGTTATGTCATCCAGGTATATGAAAATAAATCTTCCAAGTTCATCCACAAAAGAAAAGTCCATTGCTCTATGAAATGTGGCACCAACATTCATTAAACCAAATGACAGTTTCACATACATGAAAACTCCCCAAGGTGTAGTGAATGATGTTTTCTCTTGGTCATGCAGGTGGACTAAGACTTGGTTGTAGGAAAAAAATCCATCTAACAAAGAAATTCTATTGGATCCAACTACCTTCCGTAAGATACGATCCATTTTGGGTAAAGGATAGTTATATTTAAGGGAGAATTTATTAAGGTTTCTGAAATCAATACAGAGTCTAATTTTTCCACTCTTTTTTCTGGTAGGAACTAAATTGGACACCCATTTTGAGAATATTAATGGGACAATGATTTTAGCATCATACATTTTCTTTATTTCCTTTTCAATTAGAGGCATAAATTTGGGGTTAATTATCATAAGTTTTTGTTTAAAAGGATTATTATCTTCTTTTATGGGTATTTTGTGTTGTATGATGCTGGTATCATAAGATTTCAAGTCTTCATAGCTCCATGCAAAAACATCTACAAATTCTTTGAACAATTCAATATATTTCTGTTTTTGGGCAGGAGGTAAAGGTTTGGACAATTTAATCATTTTTGGTTCCTTATCTGTCCCTATATTACAGTCCTCAACATATTTTCCAGTAGGTTCAATTTTTGGTTTTTTAGCTACATCAAAATCAAACAGTTCTTCCAATGGGACTAACCCTCTAGGGATAATGTTATATTTTAATTGCAAAAAATATGAGTCTTCTTCTTTTTCATTTATTTCTTCTAAATCTAGTTTATGTACACTTTCATTACCACTATCTACATCAATATTTTCACATTCAAATTCATTTTTGTATTGCGGGAAATCATCAATTTGTTCATCATTACCAAACACTTTCCAGTACTTGATATTTTCTGGGAAAACAGGTTTGCATTTCACCTCAACTATGTATTGGTGATTATGATGAAATGGTATTTTACAAGTGGCTTCTGAAGTAGCCATTCCATCAACAAGTATGTTTTCGCCTTTGGGAATCACCTACAAGTCATATTTAGTAAAAAATTGCAAAAAATAAAAAACAACATTTCTATAGGCCCTTAGTCTTGGGTGTTTAGCAAAATATTCACATTTGATATGTTTAATGATAATTTCAGAATCACATCTTACTAAAATTATTTTGGTAGCAAGCTTTTTCAACAATTTTAGACCAACCATTAATGCTTCATACTCAACTATATTTTTGGTACACTGAAAATTTAATTTATAGGAATGTCTTTCTGAATACCTTGCTTTTGGATTATGCACCCACACCCTAGCTCCAAATCCCTCTTTACTAACAACAACATCGAAATCCAAACTCTAGAGAGGTTATACTGGTTCATCAGTTTGTATTTTAATTGTTTTATATTCTTCAGGGGTTGGTTTTCTTTTCTCTAGGTTATNGTCTTCATAGCTCCATGCAAAAACATCTACAAATTCTTTGAACAATTCAATATATTTCTGTTTTTGGGCAGGAGGTAAAGGTTTGGACAATTTAATCATTTTTGGTTCCTTATCTATCCCTATATTACAGTCCTCAACATATTTTCCAGTAGGTTCAATTTTTTGTTTTTTAGCTACATCAAAATCAAACAGTTCTTCCAATGGGACTAACCCTCTACGGATAATGTTATATTTTAATTGAAAAAAATATGAGTCTTCTTCTTTTTCATTTATTTCTTCTAAATCTAGTTTATTTACACTTTCATTACCACTATCTACATCAATATTTTCACATTCAAATTCATTTTTGTATTGCGGGAAATCATCAATTTGTTCATCATTACCAAACACTTTCCAGTACTTGATATTGTCTGGGAAAACAGGTTTGCATTTCACCTCAACTATGTATTGGTGATTATGATGAAATGGTATTTTACAAGTGGTTGCTGAAGTAGCCATTCCATCAGCAAGTATGTTTTCACCTTTGGGAATCACCTACAAGTCATATTCAGTAAAAAATTGCAAAAAATAAAAAACAACATTTGTATAGGCCCTTAGTCTTGGGTGTTTAGAAAAATATTCACATTTGATATGTTTAATGATAATTTCATAATCACATCTTACTAAAATTATTTTGGCAACAAGCTTTTTCAACAATTTTAGACCAACCATTAATGCTTCATACTCAGCTATATTATTGGTACACTGAAAATTTATTTTATAGGAATGTCTTGCTGAATACCTTGCTTTTGGATTATGCACCCACACCCTAGCTCCAAATCCTTCTTTACTAACAACAACATCGAAATCCAAACTCTAGAGAGGTTATACTGGTTCATCAGTTTGTATTTTAATTGTTTTATATTCTTCAGGGGTTGGTTTTCTTTTCTCTAGGTTATACATATCATCTTCCAATTGTGCAATTTGACTATCCATGTCACCATCATTATATAAAATAAAAGAGTCCAGATCATAATGAACAGAGTATAAAGGGTAGTTGTGTGGTTTCTCTTGACTACTGACCATGTATTTCATCAGTGTCTTCTTGTACAATCTTCTCTACTGACCAAATAAAGGAATGGGGGCATATGCCATGTCCAGTTGTATGGTACCCTGTAATTTGACACCCCATGATCGAGATAACAACATGCCATACTTTGGAGGAATATCCGCAACAACAATATCCATTACCATGCTTTTAGCTCAGATTTATGCCAAGGTAATACACAAGTCTTTGATCATACCTATGCATTTAACTTTGCTTGAATCAAGGGAGTATAGATCATTGTAAGTCTTGGTGATGTCAAGCCCTAATTTCTCCATCATAGCCTTAAGCATAAGGTTATGTGAAGCACCGGAGTCTAGCATGGAATTGTGTAATATATTATCATGAATATTTAGACTGATGTAGAAAGGAGGAACATAACCACCTTCAACTTTTCCCTCAACTCCAGGCCCAAACAATAGCTTTGTTTGATCATCAAAAATGCCCATTGTGTATGTACCTACTCCTGGTTCTATGTTCAAGGATTTGGTCACTTGTCATTTGTAAGAATTCTTGTTCATAAATTCTAACAAAGGGATAGTTATTTTAAGTTTGGCCAATTCACTTTTGAGACTGAATGTGGTAGGAGTTTTGTTTTGATTGTGAAGATCTGATTTCTTAGCCACATTCTTCTGTGTAGTAGGATTGGGATGCCTGGTGGAGGAAACTTCATTTTGAGTTTTCTTTGGTATAGATTCAGGTGTTATTTTTGTAGGGGACTATGATTTTTTCTTTTCAAGAACTTTATTGGCAAGAGTATTTGAGGTTTTCTTAATTTCAGAACATTTGTTGGTTAGGTTGTCATTAGAATTTTTACTTCTTAATTTGTATTTCCTATGAACTTACATTATTGCGTTTTTGAAGGATTGATGTTATGATTCTTCCTCATCTACTTCAGTCTGTGAAAGGAGGAAAAGGTCATGTTCTTATTGAGTAAGAAATATGGGATCATTGTCATTAATTCCCATAAGATTTATGTGAATGTAATCTAATCCCTCAATAGTTTCTTCCCCCTCATCAGCATAGTTTTCTTGAAAGTGTGGCCTAATCTTCCAATCAGGGCCTCTATGTTCTTGTTGTTCTCTAGGATCTCTTTGTCTGATATAGGGAGGATTTATCCTCAAATTGGGATTTCGGATTTGAGGGGCGGGTTGATTCTTTGTAGGTGGGTTCATGTCAGTGATTTCTAATATCTCCATCATTCTTTCCATAGTTCTAATTAAAGAATCTATTTTG
>JZKD02S0831830.1:448-18162 GCA_000966675.3 Picea glauca
AAAATACAACAATTTACATTTAAAACAAATATTTTAAAACCATTATGAATCAATTGTATAGAAACTTACCTGTTGCAAACACAACAATGACCCCTGCGCTCACGACCTCTCGACGACCGCTGCGCTCACGACCTCCTGGCGACCTCCTCACACAACAGCTCACGACAACGACAACAAACAACAGCAAACGACAACAAATTTTCTAAAACGTTTCAATATCGATGTGTGGTTAATATATAAACAATCTTTCGGCCGAAAGATAGTTCGGTCGAACAAATTTGCGGCCAAACTATTTTTTGGCCGAACAATTGTTTGGCCGAAAAAGGATTGCTGGAAAGAAAATATCCGGCCGACCAAATTTGTACACGCAAATCGAGGGGGCAGTTATTGCACCATTCGATTTGACGTTTAATTTTTTGGCGGAAAAATAGTTCGGCTGAAAAAGATTATTAGTTCAGCCGAAAAAATGTTTTTCGGAATTTTGGAGACCTAATTGTCATGAAAGTGTAACCCACCTCTGTGATTTCACCCCTAACCTATTCCAAAGGTTATCCTTGGGTGTTGTGTCAAAGGATTTTCTAAAGTCGATGAAACAACATAGGAGATTGGTTTTATTATTGAAGCACTCCTTCAGAATGATACTAAGCGTAACAAGGTGGTCCACAGTTGAATGCTAGTTCTTGAATCTGACCTAGTCTTTAGTTATTGTGGCTTTCTAGCCATATGTTGATCTTCTTTTCCAAAATAATTTTACATAACTTGGCTAAAAGGGGGCCAATTATAATAGTCTTATAATTAGAGGGGCTTTTTAATACCTCCTTTTAAAAATAGGAACAATGAGGCTTTGAGTCCAAGTTTTAGGGTTCAAACCTTCTTGACTATTAAATTCAAGAGCTTGTAGATGTGAGGGATGAGGATAGGCCCTCCAATTTTTAACATTTCTACTTGGTGGCCTTCAATGTCCTTATCTTTCCCTTTTGAAAGCCTCTTAACCCAAAAATTGATGTCTTCTATAGAAAAAAATTCTTCATTTGTAGAAAAGGCTTGAATGTTGCCCATAACATAAGGGGATTCGTAAAGGATTTTAAGGTAGGAATTATAGTCGCTCAAATGCATCATATTGTTTTCTTTAGTTTTACAAGCTAGAATTTGCCTCTAAAATTTCTTAGGATCTAGCTTAGATAGGTGCAAAAGATTCTCCTGCTTCCTATTTATATAGTACCTTTTATTTTCCTTTTAATCGGGGCTTTGTACCTATTTATCTTGTCAGATTTTGAGGAATCATTAGAAGCATCCCTAATGGATTTTATGGAAATCTACACTCTTTATCACACCAAGGGTTGACCATTCTATTTTTCCTTTTACACATCACCTTGATAGATAACTTATTAATGAAATTAAAGAGGATTTTCCATAAAATATGGTGGAGGTCTTCAATATTATCCTTGTTTCATAGAAACTTAAATTCATTATTTAAATCCCTTAAAAAAATCAGTTCTATCTTTGGTGAAGATTAATTATTTTTTGTTATCATAATTCTTTTCAATAGGGATATTGTGCATGACAAAGTTTAGAGTTAGGGTTAGAGGTCTATGATCATATTTGGGCTCATAGTCATTTAGGATGTCGAAATTTACTATTTGGTTATATATAGAGATATCAGATATCACATATTCTATGACACTACTATCAAGCCCATCAATACAAGTCATTTGGTTGGATTTTGGCAACTCCATTGAAAATTATTAGATCTAGAGAATTGTAGAGCTTGATGAACTCTGTACCAAACAAATTCTTAATCAAATCTTCAGAGTTTATTTTGTATATGCTAGCTAAAATAGGTTCTTTATCTAGACATAGAGGATTAGGGTTGGAATCATTGCTTAAGATAATAACTTTATTAGTTGTTGTTCTACATTAAAGTCTCCTAGAAAGAGGATATTGCCTTCCTTTCTTAGACTCAAATATCATGCTCTAAGCCATTGTAAGGACAATTTTTATCTAGATCGTTTCTCTCATAAAAGGCAGAATCAATAGGAACAAAAGAAAATCTTTCTATATAAATTCACTTAGCATTAATATATGAAATCTACATCCATGTGTACTGATTGGAAGGGTCTTTCTTGTGAAATCTAATATGAGAAAAAATGTTCGTTTCTATGTAACAAAATATGCCTCCAATTCTTCTACGATGGGATATCTTGTTACATATGGACCACAAGACAAATCATTCTATGTTAGGGACCTTAGATTCTCCATGCTCCCAAGTTTCAATAAGCAATATAATATCAATTTCACTCAGGATCTGAATTAAAATAGGCCCTTTGCTCCATGGAAAGCCACGACAATTCCAAGAGATGATCCAAAGTGTCCTAAATACTTATTTATTATTATATTTTTGGTCTCTATCTCTAATAATAACTTTTCCATTTCTAATTATTGGTCATTTTCCTTCCTTCATAACTTCTTTTACCTTTTGAATTTCTTTCCTTATTGTAGCTTGGTCTTTTGGAACGAGGTCTTCATTTATGAATATTCGTGACCTTCTAATACTCAAATTTTTACTGAGTATGTTGTATTTATGGTCATTAGAGATTTAACACAAATTAAATTGTCTTTATGATCAAGCCTCTTTGCTTATATGAGAAAAGTTGTTTCAATTTGTAATTTATTTTGTTGTTCTTCCTTGACTAGTGCTAGTGTGTCCTCATCATTTTTCTCTTTTAAACAAAAAAAATATGAGGTTAAGGCTCTTTTGTTGTTCTTAGGGTATAACTCTATAAGGTTATTCATTTCCTCTTTGATGGGTTTGATATCCAATTTACCTTCCCAACTATTTAGAGTGAAATTGTTATTTATCTTTTCTTCTATCTCCTTAATATTGTTACTCAAATTAAGATTTTCTATATTATTGACGCCTCTTTTTAGGGTTGATTATTTCTCTTCTTGGCTTTGATTTTACAAATATTGCAATCTAATATCCATTTTTTGTAGCCCAGTCTTCAACCCTAATATGGTATTGTCTAATTGTTTATGAAAGGATCTAAATTTATTAACAAGCATTTCCTCTAAATTTGTTTGAAGCTTGACTTCTTTCTCTTCTCTATGTTTATCTAATAATACTATATATTTACAAAAACTATGTAAGATTACTTTGATAGATCTCCCCTTAAAAAGATTTTGATAACTATAGTGAATTACTCGTATTAAAAATAGAATAATAATAAATTACACAATAATGGGAGAAGGAACTTTACACCTAATTAATTCTAGAACTAAACATTAATGATTCTTCCCACAACCTTATTCAAACCAAATATTTCCCGCACCTCCAAGACTAATAAAATAGTGGTTGAAAATGGATCTCCCCAACATATGTATGAGAGAATTAAGGTTCCGACATATATAAGAAAAGACAATATATACAATAAAAAATAAATAGGTATCTACCATTAGGTATCTAGCATTTACCGTAAAAAAGAAAAAAATTACCAAAGAATTTCAATCAACAAGCAAAAGTATTTACCATAGAGGAGTACTAACCCCATAAGAAAGTTTTTCATCCATAAGGCACAAGTATTTACGCACCCATTCACAATTTTAAAAGTATTTATCCGCACGAGGAAGTATTTACATGTGATTTACAATTTCAAAAGTATTTTACATACCAAGACATGTTAAATAAAATTGAAAATGTTTTTTGTTTATAGCTTAGCTTTACGTCTAATTCAGAAAATAACTAACTCTTGGAGTTAAAAATAATATAAAATATTATAATAGTAAAATTTATTTTAAAAATGAGTAAATAAATAACATAAATGAAATGATATGATCGTTTTTTTTTTTAGAAAATTTCTCAATATATTATATATATGATGTTCTTAAAGAGAGTACATGAGTTCATTACTATATTGATTACTTACATCCATCTTTTATTGGTATTATCATACCAATCACAAACAAAATAAGTGGTATTGCATTGTTCTAGTTACTCGAAAACTAGTCAGTCTCTACAATATGTAAAACAGTCCAAAATAGCAAAAAAGTGCAAGAGGACAGTCCATGGTATCTATAGCCATGATTACATTTTGAACCAGATATAACTCAAAATAATAGAAGTCATAGACTTCACCAAAAATCTATCTAAGTCACAAGTAGAGACTAAGAGATAGTGGGGGGCCCTCTTGGCCATCTTGCCACTTGTTGAAGTGGATCCTCCCTTCAAGAACTTGAAGTTCTTTTTTTGAAAGTATATATACTTCCACATTCTCTTCCCTATAGATGTGGTCAAATCTAATAGCGTTGAAGAGTGCAATACAATCCCTAATCTTCTCCATCCAGCCCATAAGTGAATTAACCTTTAGATTACTCTTATAATTTAACCAGTCCACCACTATCTTTGAATCCCCTAGTAACTAAAGATGATCAATGCCAAGCCTATAAGCTAAAGATAAAGTGGCTCACACACCAAGAAGTTCTGCCCTGGTCTTTGAACCCATCCCACAATTGAACGTCCACCGGTAGAATGTATTCCACGCAATCTTTATGATACCCCCAACTCCACTCAGAGTGCCATTTGCTTGAGCAACACCATCGAACCAACAAATAGTATGCATAATGTGATCAATTGGTTTCTTTTTCCTGTTGAGAGTATGTGTTTGAGGGCACTGTGCACTAGTAGCTTCCACCATTCCTCTGATCTGAAAGGCAACTCCCTGAATTGTAGTTAAGTGGGATTCAAAGATACACTTGTTCCTTGCCAACCAAATACACCAGCAAGTCAATGAGGGTAAAGTGTGATGAGTTTTTTCCAACTTAAGCCAGTTTTCAAAACAATTTGTTAGAGAGCTGCCACCCTAAATAGTAACAAAGTTGAAAACAAAAGACAAAAACTTCCATAGTTGTTGTGTAAAAGAACAGTTTACAAGTAAGTGAAAGACTGTCTCCTCATCCCTATTTCATAATGGACTGTAGCTCGGTCCTTCCCAGCCTCTTTTTTTTTTTTTTTTCAGATTTTCCCATGTTAGAATTTTATTCTCTAATGACAGCCAAGTGAAGAGCTTCATTTTGTATGCTACATCCCATGTCCAAAGTTGTCTTCGCCATCCTGTACCTTATATAGGCCAACATTCATTTTCCAAAGCGTTATATACATTTTTAATAGTGATATAACCAGAGTGGTCACCTCCTGTTCAGATAAGTGAGTCCTCTCTAGGATGAAGCTAGACCCTAGATTGGATGAGTGCCTTGCAAAAAGATTTCCACTCATTTGATAGGTTTCTCGAGAGATCTAGCTCTGCACTGGATTTCCATTGATTTGTAATGTAACCCTATGAGGACTGAGAGATGGATTGATACAAATACCGAATGTTTTTTTCCTTTAGCGCCAACCGAAGTTCTGTGGAAAGTAAATAGGAGTTACCAATTCCCAAAATCTTATCCAATCCAATTAATATGGAGGAGACATTACCATGTTTCCATCTAATCTAGTGAGTGATGAGAGGTAAAGATTTCAACAAGTTTTTCCATATCTGTGAAGCTGCTGGTTGAAGAGGCGATGTCGATATGAGCCAAGTAGCCACTGAATAATAAGGTAAATATTTATCCTTGATCACATGATGCCAGATACCTTCCTTCATAAAAAATCGCCATAAAGAGTTTGCTTCCAGGGCGCGATTAAAAAGGAACAGATTCCGAAGACCCCAACCACCAAGGTGTTTCGACTTTGATAGTATTTCCCAACTACAAAGATGTATCCCATGTGATTTTCCACCCCCCGACCAGAGGAAATAAACTATAAGCTTACGAATCTTAGAGAGGACAGAAACTGGAACTGACGCTAGGGCCATCCAGTAGAATGATTGAGTTTCTAGGACTTTCTTTGCAAATGTACATCGACCACCAAGTGTTAACCAACAATTACACCATTGTTTGATCTTGTGTTCAAACTTTATAATAAGACATTTTCAGTCTTCAAATGTAGTTTTATACGCTTTTAAATAATACCCCAAGTATCAGAAGCCCTCAGTCAACTCCACAAAATTATAAGAAAATAAAACCTTATAATGCTCCAAAGATTCTCCTTGAATCCCCGAAAAATGAAAGGTAGATTTTTTTGGACTAACTTTTAAACCCGAGGCATAGTAGAAAAGTTCCAGCAAACATTTAATCACCTGCCATTCTTCAAGTGAGGCCTTTGTCATTATAAGTACATCATCAACAAAAATAAGGTGAAGAACTCTAATGACCCTAGAAACCTTTGTGCCAGACAGGATGCCTTCCACTTGTCCTTTCTTCAATAGAAGGCTGATGCTTTCCATAACAAGAATGAAGAGAAAACGCGAGAGCGGGAAGCCTTGTCTTAATCCACGTTCACTATTGAAGAAGGGTGAGGAATCTCCATTGATCAGAACAACAAATGAGGAGCTAACCACACAACTGATAATCCAATTTATAGAGTGCAATATAAAACCAGTTTGTACAGGTATCAAACGTAAGAAATCCCAATTAACATAGTCATATGCTTTTTTAGATCTAGTTTGAGAATCAAGGATTTTTTATTTCTAGCTTTGATACTGTGTAAACATTCTTGCGTCATTCCAATGGTGTCCAAAAATTTCATGCCCTTCAAGAACCCAATTTGTTCACTTGACAACTCCCTCGAGAGTATGTGTTTTATTCTATTTGCAATCACCTTGGAGATCAACTTGTAGCATAGATTGAAAAGTGCAATAGGTCTATAATCCCCCAAAGTCAAAGAATTATTCTCCTTTGGTATCAACACCAGGAAAGTGGTATTCAATGAGATTTTAATCTTCCCTTTGATTCTTGTGTCTTCAACTAATTCCAGCAGATCATCCCCCACAACATCAAATTTTTTTGTAAAAAACTCAATCATCCAGCCGTCCGGGCCTGGACTTTTGTCAGTTGCAAAGTGTTTTAATATATCCCAAAGTTACAGTTTGGTAACCGATCTATCAATGATATTAGAGTCCTCTGCATAAATAAAGCGTGGAAACAACCTGACTAGATTCAATTGTTCCACAGGAGAAATGTGGGGATCCGCAGTGAACAACTTTTTGAAAAATCTATTGGCCTCAAACTTAAGTTCCTCTTGACCTCTATGCTCCTGCCTAAGTTCGTCACAAATCCCCCAGATATGTTTTTGATTCCTTTTTGCGCTGGCATATTTATGGAAGTATTTTGTATTCTGATCCCCACATATTAAGTAGATTGCATGAATCTTTTGTCGCCAATGTTCTTATTCGATGAGAAGGAGGTGATTACTTTTAGTCTCTAGGTATTTCAATATGCAATCATTGTCTGGGTACAACCCAGACCTCGGTAAATTCAATAGTGTCTCCTTGATTTCCTCCTCAACTGAGACTAGTCTTTTTTTATTTGCACACCGTCTAAGTCTAGCCCATGATTTAATCTAGGCCTTTAAAACTTTTAATTTCCAAACAAACCTGATATGGACATCTGGTTCCAACAGAAATTCATGATCCTGCCAAACCTCATTAACAATAGGAGTGAAATATGCCTCATTCAACCGATATGGATTTAACTTGAAAGGATAGGCCACCAGAAGCTGTTGAAAGTCAAATTGGGCTACCACTGGTGCATGATCTGAGACAAAGGGAAGGCCAACCCATGTTCGAAACCTACCCACATCATTTAGTAGTCTTTTCGAGATAAGAACTCGGTCCAGATGCTTTGCAATACTATCCATACCAATTCTACCGCTCCTACAAGTAGGAACAACCTCGTCCGGTATCAGGTCAATCAATTGATGATCCAAAATCATACATTTGAAATAATCTGCAAGCTTATCCAGTTGTGTTGTTGCACCCCAGACCACTTTAGCTCCTGTATTAAAATTTAAGTCTCATGCAAGAATCTGATTTTAGAGTCTAACAAACCCCCCAAAGCCACCTGATCCCAAAAAGTCTTTCTCTCGACGCATGACCCATAAACATTTAGTAAACTTATATCCTTGTTGTTTTCTAGTGAAATGTCATTGAGAATAATACCCCCACTGCATAGTGAAGGAAGCATTACAAACTTATTTGGGTCCCACGTCGCCAGGAGTCCACCCGAATTTCCCACAGAGCTAACAACATAAGAAAACCAATTTGGTACAAACTTCAACATAAAATGACGTGCCTTCTCCTCATCTACTAGCATCTCTTGTAAAAAAATCACATCACGTTTGACTTTTCTAAGTACTATGTGCATGGAGGCTTGTTTTAGGGTCCCCCCCACCTCTCGAATATTTAGGGATAAAATGATCATGATCTGGCCCGTTCAAGGGATTTCATGCCTCTAAGCACCACAGAGTTTGTAGAAGAAGGAGATAGTACAATAGGTGTATTCACAGTGAGAATATCCCTCTTTCGAGAACATATCATCTGAATATGAGATGTCTCAAATCCAATTCCTTTAGACCACGCATAACTTGATCCAACCCCCCCATAATAGAGTTCAGAATGGTCCACCAAATCGGTAGAGCCCGAAAGAGTTAAGATACGTTTTCCTTGATAGGTATAAAGAGACACCGTGGAATCAACCACATGAAGTAGTGGGACTAACGATTCCAAAGTCTCCCCAAGTGAGCAGTCACTGGGTTTAGTCTCTTGATAGCCAAAAATTAAAAAAGGCTTTCTTCCCCCTCTTGAGCAGTCTCGGGAAATGTTTGGAGTTCAAGTAGGGAAGCCCCCATTTCACAAGATGGAATGACAGAGGCCGAATATACACACCCTTGGTTCCTCCCGAGTGGAGTGGGCCCTAACAGAGCCGTGTAAAGACTTGTCCTCCACAGGATAAAGTGTTAAGACATCACTAGGCACAATAACCAACTTAGGGGAAGGGGGGTTCTCAAATGGTGCGAAAATAGTCAGATTTACTAGAGCGGGACCACAAGGTGAAATTACAAGCTCAGCCCCCGACTGTGATGACACATCCAATGCAATATTTTCCCAAGAAGTGAGTGAATTGAAAAAAATAGGAAAAAACGCTTTCAGTTTACCTATGAGAGTGTCTGAGCCCGAGCAGGTCGGAGAGTCCGAGGAAACAGGACAAGGTACTTCTCGAGCAGAAGAAACGAACCTTGGTGAATCACATCTTGGCATTTTCCTGAGATGAGAGTTCTCCGACTCTTCCTCCTCCACATACCCCTGGCAAGAATTTCTCAAGTGTCCATTCTTACGACAAAGGGTACACCAGAATGGTAGACCTAAATAATCAATTCTTTGTGTGAAGTATTGGTCCTGCCACTGTATATCCAGCGTCTCTAGAATTCCAGAGTGAATATCAATCTCCACCAAAATCCTACCAAGATTGCGATCCGGCGCACACAGTGAAAATTCATCAACACAAATAAAGCGGCCCAGAGCATTCCCAATGGCCTTTAAAGCCTTTGTATTCCAAATATTTAATGGTAGGTCTGGAAGAAGTACCCATAAGTGCCTAAATTGAAAATAGTCCTAGGCAGGATCAAAGGAGATCCTCCACCTTTTGAGCATCAAGCTCCCCCCATCAAAAGGCTAAAGCCTATCTAGAATTTTCACCACGTCATTCATCGAGTGAAATCTGAAACCAAACCAGCCTCTTGAGAGGAAAAATAATTCTGGTGTATAGCCCAACAAAGGTGACCAATTCGACTTCATCCATGAAAGCAAAGGAGTGGTAAAACACAAGCGATAGGAGAACCTGCCAACCAGGGCGTTTAAAGCCATGTTTGCCACTTCCTCCAGACCCAGATCACCCCCCAACATCATTTTCCGACGAGCTTGGTTAGGAAACCACGAATTTTTAATAGATAGTCTCTTAGGAACAATCGTCCAACCAACAGAGTTAGTCTCTCCACCACCCATACGCTTATGAGCACCATTTATAACAACGACCCCAGGAGAAAAATGAACATAAAACTCATTAATAGGCCTCAACAGTTTAACTCCGTCCTCATGGGAAAAGGATAAAGGAAGAAATGATATGATCCTATAAATTATATTTTTTCTAAGTTATATTAAAATTATTTTCTTTATTTAATTAAAAATACAGAAAAAATATTAATTTAAAATAAAATTCCAAATATGTAACATACAACTATATTAACAATTAAAAAAAATTAACATACAATAAATGACATGATCATATTATTTATACTATACTTTTAACTTTTAATTACTATTTTGATCTTAAAAAATAAAAATAAATATAAAACTTTAAAAAATATAATATATAAATATATTAGTAATAGGAAAATATAAAAAATACAACTTCATTTCTAAGTTTTTTTTCACACAGAAAAATCAGTTCCATCGTTATTCATTACTGAATCCAGAGAAACTTCCTCATACATAGATATCTTCATAATATGTCTTGTAGGCACATATTCACCTTATATAAATATCCAAAATACTAACATATTACAAATATTCAATTGCCTTCATATAGAACATTATTCTAATTGCCGAAAATATATAATTCCTCATAATAATGTCTATACAAAAAATGTTCTAAAAGAATTAGAACATATGGAAACGATCAGTTTTGTTCACTGATCCCTCAAAAATCTCCTCTACAAAGAGCCACCCTGAAGGAGATGACAAAGATTTCTTTGATAATATATCAGCTTCCTTGTTGGATTGCTTGTGAATGTGCATACGATTGATGTTAGAAACATGTCATGAAGCCTTATAATATTCGTCTTCCAAGAATTGAAGGAAATAATATTGATCTTAGATTGTTGGATATCCAATCTAGCACCACTTTAGAGTCACCAACAACCATGATGGGATCAATGTGAAATTTTTTGGCGAGAATCAAAATCCCCCAAAGACCCATGATTTCTTCCTTGATGTTATTCCCTTCTCCACCAACAAAATATCCTTTATAAACATGTGAGACATTGAGTTTAATAAAAATACCTATCCCGCATAAGCCCCCAGTTGTTTCCCCGTCAGAAAACCAATAGGAGTATTATCAAAGAAGAATGGATTTAATATGTACTCCATTCTATCAACTTCATTGCTAACTGTATGTTCATTTATAGCCAAAAGGATATGCGAGATTGTATAGCCATCATTCCTTATCATATCTTCAAACATAATTTTGTTTCAATATTTCCAAATACCCCATAGGATCAAAAAGGGAAAGTGTCTGAAATGTGGAAAAGAAACCAACCAAACCAACATATTTCCCTGCAAAGAAGATTTGTCCCAAGACTTAGCTATCCTCATCTTATTCAAAATGAATTTCCAAACATATTGTGCGAAATCACAATGGACAAACAGATGATTAGTTGATTCCTCATTTTTCAAGCAGAAAATGCATACTGATGGCCCTATTCCCCCACGCTTCCTTAAATTTACTCTTGTGAGAACATGATTTGTCAAACACAGCCACATGAGAATGATGATTTTTTCAGGAACCTCAATTTTCCAAATTACCTTATACCACCATCTATAATCTTTTTCTGCAAATTGATAGGCCATCGTGCCATAGGCTGAGATTGCATTAACATATCCAACTTTTTTGGTTCCAGGACCACACTATCTTATCATTTAAGTCTGACAGTGATAAGCCATTGTTGAAAAACTAAGAATGATAATCTAACCATTTTGTTGCGAGAACACCTAAGAGCCCCAAGTTAGCAGACGAAAGCCATGCTTGATTCGAGTTCTCCAATTGAGATGGAACTGCGATCTGTGATAAAGTGAAAATATTTAAATCATAGAGATGGCCAATCAACAAATATGACAGTCTGTACTTCGAGGATCCCCCTATATAAGGGTCTAGGCCAACCACGATACTTTTTCCACTGCCAACCGACCATGCGATCCATTTTTTAATAAGAGGAATAGCTCGCAGATAGTTTTTCCTAATATTAGAAGCACCAGGGAAGCTATGTGATTCATTACGCAACCACGACACCACATCAATACCATTTAAGTATTTTTTTTTGAATAACTATACTCCATAAACCTTTTCCAACCAAACTCCTCCAACATGACTTAGCCTCCAGTGCTACAGAAAACCAATGAAGATTTTTGATATCCCATCCCCCAAGATATTTTGGTATGGCTATCTTTTTCCAGCTGGGTAAATGGAACCCCGAGGCTTTTTTGGCTCCCCTCCAAATAAAACTCGATATATCAGTTGAATTTTATTTATGATAGTGGAAGGGACTTTAGCCAGACTAAATCAGTATACAGGAAGATTTTGAAGCACATATTTAGCCAATATTAACCTATTGCCTAAGGAAAGCCAACGAAATGTCCAATTCCCAAACTTCTTTTCCACCTTTTGAATTAGCCATTTCCAATCACAAACCCTTTAAACATTTGGTTTGATAAAAAAGCCTAAATATTTCAATTCTTCCTCTAACCTATGGATCTGAATATTAAAAGCCTCCCTCAGTTTATCATCCAGAATATGATCAGTATTATGGGCTAGGAAACATGACTTCTGACAATTAACTTCCATTCTAGAGGCTTTGCAAAAACTATTTAAAGTAGCTTTGAATTCTAACCAGTCTACTATCTTCCCCAAACCCAAAATAACGACATCGTCTATGAAGAATAGATGAGAGATGATAGGTCCCATGGCCACTTTAATACCTTCGAATTTCCCTTCCAATCTCGCTTTATTTAAAATTATGTTGAAGCTTTCAACTAACAGAAGAAACAAAAGCGGGGACATTAGGCATCCCTGCCTCAACCCTCGATGGCATTTGAATAAATCTGTTGGGGTTCCATTAATCAAAATAACCATGTTATCACTTGTGATACATGCCATTATCCATTGAATGACCTCCCATTTCAAGCCTATCTGAATCAACATAAGCCTTAGAAAATTCCAGCTCACCTTGTCATAAGCCTTATTTAAATCCAATTTAAGAATTAAAGAACTTATGTTTTTTACCTTAACTGTGTGCATGCATTGTTGTGTGATCCCCACCGCATCATAAATTAGTCTATCCTTAAGAAAACCAAACTATTCACCAGAAATACACGAGGCCAGTTTGTCCTTAATCCTGGATGCAATGATCTTAGATATGACTTTGTAGATAAAATTACATAGAGAAATTGGGCGAAAATCACTGAAAAATTCTGGATTATTAACTTTTGGAATGAGGGCTATAAAAGTTTCATTCCAAGCCCCTGGGACCTAGCCTTTACTGCTTGATTTCTCAATGGCCCTTACTAAATCCTCTCCCATAATGTCAAAGAAGGAGAGTAAACATTCCTAAGTCCACCCATTGGGGCCTAGAATTTTTTCTTTTGGCATTTTACTAACCACATCTTCCACTTCCTTTAAGGACATCTATATTCCAATCTCGTCACTTTCCTCATCTGAAAAAAAACTAGGCACCTCCTTGATCACTTTTAATTGATTGATCGTGTCCTCTGAGCCAATTTCATTGTACTGTGACCTGAAATAATTATAAGTTGTCTTCTTAATCTCCAATAAAGATGTTTTAACATCTCCTTCATCATTTGAGATTTCCCATATTGAATTATGACTTCTACATTGGGAAGCATAATTATTAAAAAACTTTGTGTTTTTATCGCCTTTATCCAATCAGATTGCCCGGCTTCGAAGTCTCCAAGATGCCTCCTCAATTTCAAGTAATATTCCTTTACACTGCTGCAAGGAACTCAGATAGTCCAGATCCAAAGAAGTGAAGTTATGTGAGGGACAATTATCAAAAACTTTAGAAATCCTTTGTTCAACATCCTTGAGTTCAATAGAAAAAAATTTAAGTATAGAGGGGCTTCCGCAATGCAACATATTAGATATCATTTTCGGGATTAACTGCGTAGAGTAAGTCATTAATCTATGACCCATATCCATGAGTATTAGTCGCAAATGACCAATAATTCTCATGATTTGAATAGTCCACTTAGCACTCATTGCATCGAGTGATGCTCACAGGGGTGAAGAAGTGGGATTGAAACCAATGAAATGAATCGCATAGCATCAATCATCACTTCCGGGGCTTGCACCCGGTAACCAGGATTTCCCAGGTGGTCACCCATCCCAAGATGCCTCTGGCTCAAGCGCGCTTAACTATGGATTTTTTTCCACAATCAAGCCCACTTAGCTTGCTACCGCATTTGCAAAACCTCAGCAAGTATTGTGCCTTATGAACTATCCATTCAAAGCTCCCTTCACTCTTATTATTTAAGTATAGAGGGCCTTCCGCAGTGCAACATGTTAGAAAGAAATTTATTTTTCCCCATCTTCCATTTTCTAACAATGTGCTTTAACTTTTTAAACTTTTCTCTAAGAATATACATAGGAGAGGGATCACTCCAGTTGTTCATAGATTACCATGATTCCCGAATTAAAGAGTTAAAATCCGAGTCAGAGAGCGAGGTGTTATTAAACTAGAATGGAGGAGCCGTCTTAATAACATTCTCTTCTAATTGTAGGCAAATCGGGGAATGATCCGAAATAACTGAGTTAATGGATTGTGAATTGAATCTTTTGAAACTCCCCAGAAATATCTCATTCACAAGGAATCTATCCAGCCTTTTCGAAATGGCTGCCAGGCCTGCACACCCATTTCTCCAAGTCAGAGCAATGCGATAAGGCTGTAGGTCAACCAAACCTCCATCAAATATTAAATTTGAAAAAAACTCAGCCAATGGGTCTATTCTCACCGAATTGCCCCATACCTCCCTAAGATATATAGTGAAATTTAAATCACCTCTCAGAATCAAGACTTCTTCTTCCAACAACCCACTTTCAACAATAGGATTCCAAAAAGACTGTCTGTCCTTATACAGAGCATAACAATTAACCAATTTAATCCTGCTCGAAAATCCCTTTACCTTTTCTTCTAGCAATATCCCTGTAATGGTTTCATATGCACATAAATCAATATTATCAGGATTTCAACCCGAAAGAATCCCTCCAGACCTACCTGATGAAGCAATGGAAACACAACTCCATTTCGGAAAACAATGTAGGAAAAAATGGTGATCCTTCTCGCAATCAACCATCGTTTCTTGAAGGAAAACAATATCTGGTTTCACCTGACTAAATAAAATCTTGAGGGAAGATAATTTTGCGCCCCCCCCAAACCCAGGAAGATTTAAAGAGAGGATAATCATCAATAACCTTCAGAAACCGACAGGTTTCCTCTAAGGGCTAGAGAAGAGATAGGGACCAATCTAGAAGTAGTAGAACCATAAATATAAGGATTACTCAGAACAAAGGGTAAGGGTGCAGCTGAAACTAAGGATGTCAACCCTCCTTTGATCCCTCCATCCACCTTTTTAGAACCGCAAGGACGGGGCTTCTTCCTGACAGTAACACTAGCTCTATCACAAGCCTTTGACATAGTCAGAACATTGTTATGAATTGGAAGAGGGGAAGCATACACTGCCTTTTGAAAGGGTGCAGGTTCCACAGAAGAAATTTCCATATCCCGTTTACTACTATGATCCTCAGCATTCGAATTTGAATCCTTCAAAGGTGGAGCATCTTCTATTCCTCCCTTAACTATTTCAGGACCCTCGATCTGGTCTTTTGAGGAAGGAAGAGGATTCATAGCAAATTCAGGACGGGTATTAAAGGGGTACACGAGAATCATAGAAGGGGATTTTATATTGATCTCCATAGGCCCCTACCTATTTCACCCCTTCAATACTTCAAATTTCTTCATTAATATATCCTAGAAATCCCCAAAAAATTATGAAACCCAACTTTCATTATCTCTTAGGTAATCTATCTCGTTTGAAGGGAGCTTATTGAAAAATGCAGGGAAAAAGAGCTACATCTTATAAGAGAAGCTTTCCAAGATCACCATACTTTTGTTGAGTTGAGAGGTTAGGAAGGTTGGTAGTGTGATGAATATTTTGAAAATGAGATCTAATGTGGATATAGGTTGGACAATCTAAGAGAAAGTGTTTTTCATCTTCAACTTCTTAGTGTCACAAAGGTGACACACTCTTTCATCCCATGGTGTTTTAGAAATTGAACAACATCCAGTTTCACTATGGAGCTCGTGAGAATTTGTTCTTATCTTAGCAATGCTTATTTTTTTCTTTACACTTGGCAAAACATATAAATAATTTTGATCTTCTAGATTAGGGTTGATTACATCTTTATAATACCTTAATTTTCTTTTTTCCTCTAACTCTTTATCACACCATATTTTTTCCTTAAATTTTGATTTGACTTTTTTTTTAATAGTATCTTTATTTTGCAAAATGGTTTCTTCTATGATTCCCCAATAGTTTAACCAAGACCGGGCTTTATGCCGAAAAAGTCATGCACAAGTACATTGGCTACTAGATTGGCATGTTATTTGGATTATTATGGCACTAATATACCATTTGAATTTTAGGATGCTATAGTTGGAACAAAAACAGAATTGACATCTAAAATGATTGATTGGATCGGAGAGAGAATAATATGACTAAAGATACTAGAGGTATGAATAGTTCTTCAGACATTTTGGCAGCAAGTCCAAGTAATAAGTTGAATTCATGCTCATGAGCATATACTATCTATCGAACACGAAATAATAAAATTACTTAAAATAACAAAAAAACTTAATATGGGAAATTTCTGATCAGTGAAAGCCAATCCTTTAGCACATAGTCCACAATTTATTCCGATGTTATTAAGAACACCGCCTCAGAGATAGAATCGGAAGAAAAAGTTGAAGGGATGTTGTGTCTGAAAATGATTGAAGTGAATTATATTGTCGAGGACGACATTGCCGTCCATTCCAAATCTTTCTGCAATATGCACTATAGGATATGGTCAGCTGAAGACATCAAAGGAAAGCAGTGAATAATTTAGCTTTTTTCTTCAAATGACCGTTAGAAATACTTTCCAAAGAATGTGCATCGTTGAAAGAAATTTTGAAGGAAATTTTCCAGCGTCTAGAGAGGAGAGATACAAGGTACCCTCTGTGTTGATATAAGCGACTTTTCCATTCCCTCCATGCATGCTAATGGGAAATTGAATTAACCTCATTAATTTCAAAAGACGTCATGAAAACATTGAATGAAGACATGCTTTTTAAATAACCAATACAAATTCTAGGCTTGGGAACCTGGCATAAATGAGATCTTGACGAGAGACTAAATAAAGACACACTTTTTAAAAACGACCACATCTTCCAGGCTAAGGAACCTAGCATCGAGATACTTTTCTTTCTAAGGTCTTTATCTAAATTACTTGTCCATCTTATCTAAAAATTTCTTCAGTGTTTACATAGTATGCAGAGAGATAGTTTTCCATTCCCATAAATTGAAAGCTTTAGATGCTAATGAGACATATATTTTTTATTGGTTGTACTAATGCAATACAAAAAATGTTGAAGAGTGTGTCACCTTTGTGACACTAAGAATGAGATGAAAGAGTGTGTCACCTTTGTGACACTAAGAATGTTGAAGATGAAAAACACTTTCTCTTAGATTGTCCAGCCTATACCCATATTATATCTCATTTTCAAAATATTTATCACACTACCTACCTTCCTAACCTCTTAACTCAACAAAAGTATGGTGATCTTGGAAAACTTCTCTTATAGACCAATTCGATCTTAGTATAAAACAATTTAAAATATATAATGATGATGATGATGATGATGATTAACGTCCACTAAGACCTAATTGGTCTATCTGACCTTAAGAGGGTAAGTGATTACTTGTGATTCTTTAGAATTTTGTTTCTATGCTCGAAAA
>JZKD02S0831830.1:18172-37137 GCA_000966675.3 Picea glauca
CTTAAGATATAAACCAAATTTGGTGTGAGTGGAGATCAACCATCATTATCATAAATGTTTTTAATTAATGAATAAAAACTTATAAATGTGAAGTTCACGGAAGATCACTATAAACAAATTTTCCCTTTCCCGACCATTGACTTCTCAGAAGGCATCAAATACTTAGGATTCCATATTAAACCAAATGACTATTGCAAAGATAACTGGCACCGGCTTCTGGACAAGTTGGAAAAATGCCTCAAAGGATGGAGTTTCAGGTGGCTATCCAGAGCAGGCAGACTTACCTTGGCCAAATCAGTCCTGGAAGCCATCCTAGTCTATTGGATATCCCTAGCCTGGATACCCAAGGGGATATTAGAGAAGGCTCGAAGAATTTGCTTCCAGTTTATTTGGTCGAGTAAACAGGATCATCATACCCTTCCATGGGTGAAATGGGATCGCCCTGTTTGCCCAAAGGCTTTAGGTGGATGGGGATTGAAGAATATCTTCCTCTTCTCCAAATCATTGACTGCCAAAGTTGGATGGAGATTTATATCATCTACCATCCTGTGGAATACAATTTATTTTCATATATACATCAGGCCAGATTCAGTTGAAGACTATATTCAGAAACCAGAAAAATCACATCCTCAAAGCTCTATTATTTGGAAAGCGGTGATCTCATCTTTCTCCATCATAGGTGAAGGTTTGGCCTGGCATATTGGTAAAGGGAATTGGGTTAGGATTGGGTTTGAACCTTAGCTAGGTAGTGGACAATCTCATATTATCCCCAGTGAAATCAGACACTCTCTTCATGAGAAGGACATCCACTTCATCTCACAGGTATCAGATCCGAATTCCACCTCAATTTGGCAACAAGGATGGTTGGGTGTTGATTCCTTAGGCCCGGAAGGTAATCAAGCCCTTCTTTGGAAAAACTACACGACGACCCTTCAATTGGGTCATATTTGAATTATTAATAGAGATGATGAACTAGTATGGCATAAATCCCCCCATGGGATCTATACTCCAAAACAAGGATATATCACTTTAAATGTCCATTTTTTGCATAGGGACCAAAGCTAGTGTTGGTGAGGGCTATGGAAGTTAAAATTCCCACAAAAATCTGATATTTTCATGTGGAACATGTATTATATAAAAAAATACCAACTTGGGACTATATGAGGAAGTGAAGAATAGAATACCCCGATTGGTGCCCACTCTGCAAAGGGGAAAATGAATCTTGCATGCACCTCTTCATTAATTGTCCTTTCACCCAAAGGGTATGGGAGGAAATTACACTTCATCTTAGTCAAGCTATGATTTAGAACGACCCCTCAGTGGAGTTAGCTTGGCAAAACTGGTGCCATGACCAAGCACACACAAAGATAAAATCTCTTCCCCTTTTAATCTCTCAGGGAATTTGGCTAGCCCGTAAAAAAACTATCTTTTAGGATTGAGCCTCTCTTTTAGATTGCATTGCAGCTCAGGGTCTCTCGATCCTCTCTCATTTTCCACAGGAAAAAGACTCTCCCATTGTCTGAATTATCTCTCCTGACTCTATTGACTGCACCTATCCTTAGGTCTTCTTTGATGGTGCTTTGCAGAATGACCAACAAAATTGTGGGGGGGGAGAGGTTTTGTATCTCTCGGATACACACTTCTTCAAGATCAAGATGGGATTGGGAGTGGGTTCAAACAACTTTGTTGAGATTATGTCCTTAAAGATCCTTCTACAATTTGCAGTAGAAAAAGAGATTCATTCTATCCAACTCTTTGGAGACTCTTTAAATGTTATCAACTGGTCTCAGAAAACTCAAATATGTCATAATATTATTTTATTGCCAATATTGGAGGAAATTTTCAGAATTCTAAACTCATTTGATACTTACTCCCTCTCTCATGTATATAGGTGTTGACGGGCGAAATTGATCGTCCGTCAACTGGAAGAGTGGATCCGGTCCGAGGTTATCTAAATAACCCAAGCCATTTGGAATGACCCACCCTGACGGGTTTAGTGGCTCCGTTATCCGATCTAAGTCCTAAGAAAACAAAAGAAAACTACTCTAAATAAACTAATCTAACTAAAAATAACTATTAAAACAAACTAATAAACAAATCTAAACTATTTATATATACAATTTACCATCTAATACTACACAACTATAATTCTATAAAATCAAATATTCAATTACTAACAGAGTCAAATTTAATTACAAATGTACAATATTTACAAATTACAGATTTGAATGAAAACCTGTAAAACTCATTTGTAATCTGTCCTAAGACAACGAGACTATTGTTTTTATTTTATTTTATAATTTTATGAAAAAGAAATAAAATAAAAACTAACTAAACTAAGCAACTAAAATAATAACTCTAGCTACAAATCTAAACTATACATATATCTATTTAAACTACTTATACTATACTAACAAATTAACTATCAAATAACAAATAACACATTGACCTGAAGAAACGCTCCAGGTTTGTCCTGTATGCAATGATTGTCTAAGCTGATTGGAGGGAGGAAACCCGCACCGGATTCTTCACGAGCTTCGCGTAAACAGAAAGATGAAGTTCTCTTTAAGCATAGATAATAGGACAAACAAGACATAATAAATTTACAACAATCTTATAATTTACAAATCTTCACATTCAGATAAATCCTTATGCAAAAACTTGTACATAATAATTCAATTAATGATAAGATAAACCTGTATTCATTAAACTGAACTAGAGTAATTGCTGTGTTTTTAAATAATGAAAGAGAACAAATATGGATAACACATTAATCAAGTCACATCAACCTGCAATATATTACGATAGCTAAAGTAGTCTATAATCAACTGCAAACTGATACGAATAAAACTTGAAACAAAAGTTTGATATATTGAAAGCGAAAGTTGTTACAAGACATCAACTTTCATCTCAGTCTGTATCATAAATCCATAGTCTGGTTCTCCCACAGTGAGGATGATGATTATTACAAAAAATAATAAGTATTTAAAGACTTCCCACAGGGTAAAACATTCCTGTGGGAATTATCAAAACAGTTTACACAAATCAGGGAAAATATCCCAAGTTTATGACTCAAGCTAACAACCTAAGACAAAACCAAATCCAAGATATCTCCCAAACTGCCACATTATGCCCAATAGATCATTATAAATTCAAATGTACCTGAAAGAGGACAAAAATGGACAATATTAGAGAATATCTTATTGATAAAATCGATAAAAATCTAATTTTAAAGACTAGCTACAAAATCTTGCGATTCTGTAGCTGGTCTAAATCAAACACAGAATCATTTTTAAAACCAATTCAAACTTAAAGAATTAAATTCAAACTATCAAACCAATATTTGATTGCTAATAAGAAACCAAACGAATTATCCAAACCAAAATTGTTATGCTAATTCAAGAGAAAACGAGACTGTGGTCAATTGAATGCTAAAAAAGAGATACACGTACTCTGTTGAATTGTTTTCACCATTTTCGGTAAACAGAGTCGCTTAGATAACTCGACAGAAATGAAATCATTTTCATAAACCGATTGAAATCGATACAGTTAAACAAATCATATGCAATCGTTTATGATGCCTCATCCATTAACAAAAATCATGGTCGAATCCACACGAAATCAACAAGATCATTTTTTTTAAATTGATATAACTATATTAAACAAAAACAAACGATCATGCTAACAACAATCTATTTGCAAATCAAATCAAAACTTGTATGTAAACGGATACAAATGTAATTGAATTAATCAGTTGATAACAGGATATGTGGGATTTGTCAAACGTTTGTTATTTCCAATTGGGGGGTAGACAAAATCGATTGACAGTCAACGAAATCATCACTTGAATCCATTTCAAAACGAACTATTAGCCGAGTTTTTCAAACGAATTCAATAGAGACAAAATATGTCGATCTAAGCTTAACAAAATCATTTTTTGAAAATCAAAACCAATCAGAGCAGCATCAAATCTAATTTTGATACGAATCCAACTCATAAAGGCAATCATTCTAACTCAAGACACGCAACAATCCAATCGAACAGTTTGAATTTGACATAATCAAAACAACTTCCCAATTTTAGCAACTAGATCTTTTGCATGGGTCGAATATAACCAAAATCCAAACGAGAATACTAATTCAATACAAAACAGAGTAGTTCCTGGCTAATCGAAGTCAATAGTGTTGTTTTGAGTTTATAAGGAACAAACGAAACTAAACGAAATCAAACCAAATCAACTATCAAACAAAATTGATTCAAAAACAAACCAAACCGAATCAAAAACTAATCAGTCGCTTATACTAAACTGGGCACGACAAAATCGCATAACCAAATCATAACTACATTTGATTTTAACAAAATGAATCTATTGTACAGGATCAAACTATAACATAATCATTTCGAATTAAAATGAACAGAGCTAACCAAAATCAAAACCCAATTTGTTACATTAATTCAAAAAAACTCACAAAGCAAAATTCATATCGAAATTCATACCTGGACAATCAAAAAACAACTTGGTCATGATAATTTGGAATTGACGAAGGTTGTTGGAGCTTCGAAATTCCTGAAAACAATCGAGCCAGTGGTTTTCTGCTTCTTGTCGTTAGTCTGTAGCCTATCGTTCTCCTTGGCCAGCACTGTCACCTATTCTTCTAATGCTTTGATCCTTAATTGCAGCAGGGGGACATCGGCATAGTAACGCTCTAGCCAAGCGTTGCACTGGACACATGATGGTTTCTCAGACTTTGATAACATAGGCGAGGGTTTGTGTAAGCCACCAGGGGTTTCATTATGCAGTTTAATTCTTGGGTAGTTGGGATTGTTTTTTAGGCATGGGGCAAATTAGATACATAGTCGTAGGGTTGCTTGCAACATAAGCCATGGGAGTAGGGATACTCTTCAGCTAGGAAACGCTCGATATCTGAGTCCGAGTCCTCGCTTAGAATTATGGGGTTTTGTTCAACTCTTGGCTTAGGTTTATTCCAGGCAAGTCTCGATATCAATCGATCATTTTTCTTACCCGTGTTGTCGATAGTAGGATTACCCTTGACCTTCTTACTCACAGGCTTCTTGACAGCCACAATATTGTCTGTTAGGATGTCGGGTAGGTCGATGTCAGGAAAAACTGAGGGCTTGGCCGGGGGTAGGAGGATATGGAATGGAACGGGTGGCTCGACCTTAGTTTCACTAAACATAGGCTTATCGATTTGGACAAACTCTGAATCAACAAAGCCATTTCGAGATAGAAAGGCTTGCCAATTGTCGTCGTGAAGATTTAAGTGGTGAACGATGATGAGTCTAATCAGGCCATGATGGAACAAGCTGCTATCGGTCTTCTCTCATTTGAACCTCTTTGACAGCTTGTACAGACTGTGCAAGAAGTAATGTGGCATATTCAAAGGATAGCCCATGAAATTCACTAACAACCGGAGGTGATAGAGAAAAACCAATCCATACCGACCTTCACAGGTCACAAATTGTTTAACCATTATCAATAGATCGTGCCACCGAGGTTTGAGGGTGGAAATAGGCATACCTTTGTCACAGGATGTAACCTTTCGTGATATGAATAGCAAAGGCCACGACACCTCATCGACTTTGGAGTTTTTAAACCATCGTTGGCCCGTGGCTGCTAATCCTGTAGCAGATATTACGAATTCTTCATTGATTTCAAGCTGTATGTCACCTACTTTAGCTCTCCACCCGTCAAAGGTGAGAGCGAATTGCTGGGCAACAAAAATATTGAAACCCTCGAACCTCTGTATAAACACCAGCCAACCATTGTCTTCTAAATCCTTTCAAGCACTATCGAATAAAAACAGAGCTTGGTTACCATTCGGATGTATGCAAACCACCGGTGCCATAGACAGAGGCACACGGTGAGTAGGGTGAGTAGGTAGGGTTCGAACAGAGTATACAGAAGGTCGATAGCTCATAGGTTCGCCCAAACACTAGCAAAGGTGAACCAGGATAGGGGGAAAACATTAATGGCTGAACGTGCGAAGGTGGTGGAGCTATTTCTACCCATGCAGAACAGTCATTACCATTGTACAACTGTCGGCGCTTACAACTATTCAAATCATAACGCATATGTGTTAAAAACTATGCCACTTCAAACAATCAATCGAAACCTTTGGTAAGTGGATAAAACATTCGCGCAAGCAATAGTTATAGTTTCAAAACCAAAGCCATAAATCGACATCACACCAAGGGTTTGATTATATAAACTATGTGTTGTATGAAACAATTTATACCAAGGGTCTTGCCACAACACAAATGTGTTTTCATGAAACCAAGGTGTCAAGGGAATCGATCAAAGAACATATAAATCGAATCACCAACGTTTCTCAAATTTGATCAAAAGAAGATCATCACAGTCTTGTGAAACGAAGTCATATTAATAAATAAAAATGCCAAATGACTAAAAATCTTGGAGTCTTGTTAAATGTATAACGATAAATAAATTGGAAACGCAATGAACATAGAGACAAGAGTGATCAGAGCAATCCAGCGACAATCTTAATACGACTTCGAAATCAAAGTTTTCACACTTGTAGTCGTGAAAACAAGGACAAGGACAAGTGAGCAAACGCATATAAAACAATAGTGTCGTTTTAATGCAAAAGTTGCAACGAAAATCAAAGTTTGCAAAACTCTGGTGTAGGCAGCTTATAAGGATAGTATAAAAAGGCGAATTGGCTGCCAACAATGGCGACACACTGGTAGAAGCAATTATCTCTGGCACAAGAACAAATTCAGATTAGAATAATGAGAAAAATTCTAACTCAAAAACAAAAACCAGAAAATCGTATAAACATCATCATTAACCAAATATTCCAGCAGTGTTTAAAGGATGAAAACTGATAACAATCTTAAGACAAGTGAGCCACAATATTAAAGATAAAATCTCCAATACTGTTGACAGAGCCACTACTGCTAGCAGGCATCCATAGCCTCGACAGGGTTTCCATTTAACCCACTCTGATATCCGTATCCTGCCAAGAAGTTCCAGATCAGAATAAAGGACATGTTAAGGTTAAGAGGTTTCTTATTTGCAAATTTTCATGTACCCGACATTGCTTCACTGCCAGCGAGCCTGTTGAGTACCCCAATGAAGTTTCCTTGGCGTCATGCATGCATTTACCTGCTGCTAGCAGACCTGTTCAGCATCCCGGCGGGTTTACAAGCACTTTCCATGACTCTTTTTATTGATTTATTTTATTTTTTGAAGACATATAATCGAGCGGGGTGACGCTGAAAATTATGATATTTTAACATATTTTTTACAGACCTCATCAGAAATTTTTAGAACTGTCCTTTATTAAGATCCAGAGATGGTTTGTTTACAAAACCATCTTTCTAAGGCAGGGAGACATCTTCTGAGTCATTCCCTTAAGGAAAAGGGACAGCATAAAAAGATAATAGATGATCATAGTAGGCTTTACTCAGAGATCGAAATCAGTTCACTTCTTTCAAACAACAAACTTTTTTCAATATAGATGTAAATTTCATGAGTATATAATTGATGCTTATACAATTTTTCAGCAGTCATTTCAGTGAAGGAATTTTCAGTTTTCTTTGTCTGAATAGTTCAGCATGCAGGTATGTGTATTTCAAAAACAAAAACTGATAAGCGCAAAGGATAAATTGAAACCAAAACAACAAAAGGAAAAGCAAACAAAAGCCAAAATATGTACATAATATACAAAGAGTCGTCATCAAGCAAAGTATCTTTTCAGGGCTTGGCCATTCATCGGATAGGTGTCAGGCTGCCCCTCTAGATTCTGCAATTGGAAAGAGCTGGGACCCAACTTCTCAGCAACTAAAAACGGTCCAAGCCATAAGTTTTGAAATTGCGTGTGCTCTCCCTTTCCCTCATGCAGTTTGTCCCATTTTAAGACGAGATCTCCTACTTAGAAGTTCCTATAAGAGGTGGAATTAGAATCGAACCATCTTTTAACCAATAGTTGATGCTGATCTAACTTACGTTTAGCTTGGGCTCTTACCTCTTCTAGCTTCATCAAAGCGTTAATTCGATTTTCCAAAGGGGGACAGTCTTCTTCTTGGATTTTCTGTGACAGCTGAAGTGAGGGAAGAAGAATGTGTGGTGGCAGAATTGCTTCTCTGCCATAAATGAGAAAAAAGGGGGAGTTACCTACAACATATTTTGGTGTTACCCTATCATCCCAAAGCACGTTCAATAGTGCATTGTGCCATTTTTTGTGATTTTCAGCCACCGTTCTCTTGATGATTTTAATCAAGTTCTTATTTGTTGATTCTGCCAATCCATTGCCCTGGGTGTAATAGCTAGAGAAATACTTCAATTTAATTCCTTTTTCCAAAGAGAACTCACTCATCTCAAGAGAGGAAAAATAAGAGGCGTTATCGAATACCAAACAGTCAGGGATACCAAAACGAGTGATAATATTCAAATTGAGAAAGGCAATTACCTGACTGGTATTCACAGTTCTTAACGCGGCAGCTTCAGACCACCGGGTAAAGTAATCTGTGGTTGTTATGATAAAATTATGTTGTTGAGAGGATGGAGGGTTGATTGGACCTATGATATCAAGGCCCCACTGCTTAAAAGGAGAGTCTACTGAAATGGGCTGCAAAGGAAAGGCTAGTTTCTGTAAGCGCCCTGATGCTTTCTGACAAATAATACAATTACGACACAAGGCATGGGCGTCTCTAAAAAGCATGGGCCAGTAATAGCCGGCTCTTAAAATATTATGGGCGGTGGTGTCACCACCAAAATGACCACCAACTTCTCCAACATCCAACTCTAGTAAGACTTTTTCTGCTTCGTCTTTCTCAAGACAACGCATTAGTACGCCATCAAAATTTTGACGAAACAGAATACCATTAACCAGATGAAAGGAGGCAGACTTTAATATTAACGCTCTTTTGCTTGTGGGATCCAGGTGACGGGTGGCTGACCCATGTTCAAGACAAAATTTTATATCGTCATACCAAGGACTGACAGAGTTTTGTGCGCAACAGATTACATTTTGATCGCGCTGTCCTAGGTTTGACGTATCGCTTTCTTCTTGTTGTCCTGCTGCTGAATCAACAACTAACTTGCATAACCCTTGGGCTCTCACTATTTGAGCTGGGGTAATTTCTATGTCGTACTCCTGCAAAGAAGTAACCCAGATAGCCCTCTTTTCACCTAGCTCTTTCTGTACTAATAGGTTCCTGACAGCTGGGTAAGGGACAATAACTTTCGTCCTTGATTTCAAAAGATAAGACCATAAATGCTTGACTGCTTTGAAAATAGTGTAGGCTTGCTAATCTACCGCCAGGTAATTAAGTTCAGCGCCTTTGAAAGCAGAACTCATAAAGGCAATGGGTACTTCGTTGTTTTTGGTGTTCTTTTGAGTTAGGACAGTAGTATAGGAACGGTCAGAAGAAAAAGTGTAGAGCGTAAAGTCTTGGGAAAAGTCGGGGGTCATGAGAGACGGAGCGTCTATTATGGCCTTCTTTATTGCATTAAAATCTTGATTTTCTAAGGATCCCCAATGATATTGGGTGTCTTTCTTAATTAGGTTCTGCAAAGGTCTGACCATTTCGGAGAAGCTGGGGACAAATCTTCTCACAAAGTTTATCTGGCCTAAGAAAGACTGCATAGACTTTTTGGAAGTAGAAGGGGGGAGTTTCGAGATGACTTGAGTCCTTTCGGGATCGATAATCATCCCTTTGCTTGACACAATAAATCCTAAGAGTTTACCCTGTTCTACTGCAAAGATGGATTTTTTAGTATTCAAGGAAATGTTGTATTTACGACATCGCTGTAGAACGGCTCGTAAATGAGCAAGATGATCGGTTTTGTTTTTAGAAAATACAGTAACATCATCTAATTAAACTACAATGGACTGATTGATTAAGTCTCGGAAAGTGATTTCCATCGCTCTCTGGAAAGTGGCACCGACATTAATCAATCCAAAGGGAATTTTTCGATAAGCGTAGGTGCCCCATGGAGTGCGGAAGGTGGTTTTAAGTTGGTCTGGAGGAGACATCAGGACTTGGTTGTACCCTGAGAAACCATCCAGTAAGGATAGCCTCTCAGAACCAGATACCTATTGAAGGATCTGTTCCATGGGTGGGACAGGATAGTTGTCTTTATCCGACGCTCTATTAAGGTTTTGGAAATTGACGCATAGTCAAATTTCCCCACTTTTCTTTCGGACAGGGACAATGTTAGAAACCCATTGAGTGTGCCTAACAAGAAAAATTATCTTAGCATTCAGGAGCTTATTTAATTCTTTTTTGATGGTCGGTTCGAGCTTAGGGTGCATTTTTCTTAATTTCTGTTGAAAGGGTGAGGTTTGGGGTTTCATAGGAATGACGTGTTGTATGATGTTAGGGTCAAAAGTTTTAAGATCATCATACATCCATGCAAAGACATCTTTAAATTCTTTGAACAATTTAATAAATGCAACTTTTTCTTGTTGAGAACACCCCAACCCTAAATTAATGCACTGCAGATTGTCATTAGTTCCTAAGTTTACTTTTTCATATGATAACGAGGAACTATTGGTTTTACAGTTGACCGATTTTTTGAATTTATCTTGAAGATTGTAAAATTTCTCTAATCTAACTACAGATTTAGGGATCGAATTTACCATGTCCGATGAAGATTCAGGAGTTCTCGGATCTGGTATTACCTTGAAATCGCGCAAATTGTCATCGTGAGTGCATTCGTCTATGACCGTGCCTTGAAAGGTTTCTTCCATGTGAAGAAAGCTAATAATTTGCTGATCATCGTTGAAGACTCTCCAGTTCGCGATGTTGTCGGGCACTGATGGTCTGAACAACAGCTCAACGGAGAATGCGTCTGGGGACAAGCCTTTTGCAAGAAAGAGTTTAGAAACTATGTTAGCTAATAGATCTGCTTCAGCATTATGTAATCTAGGAATAGAATTTATATTGAAAGAAAAAAATGTATTCATTAAATTCCATACCTCGGATTGGTAGCTTTTAAGATGCGGAGAAAGACAGTGGATAGAATCTCTTACCTGTCTAACCACGATTTCGGAATCGCCAAAGACAGTCAATTTTTGAATGTTCATATCTAAAGCTTTTCTGAGACCTTGCAGTAAAGCCTCATATTCTACAGTGTTATTAGTACATTCAAATTCTAACCTACATGCAATCAATGTTTTGTTACATGTCGGATCAATAATCACGTAGCCTGCACCAACTCCTTCTTTGGACTTTGACCCGTCAAAATAAAGAGACCAAATTTGATTTTTATCAGGTGTATGAGATCGTTGTGTAGAAGCTGCTGACTGCACATATTCCACAATCTCAGACTGTTGTTCTAGGTTGGTGACAGCTGAAGCCTCGGCCATGAAATTGTCGAAAAAGGTATCCATCCCTTGTACTTCAGGTGAATCAGCAGAAGGTGTAAATGGTTCGTTGGGGTCGTTCAAATCCGTGACCGTGAACTTGAGGTAGCGTTCACGATTTACCTTGATCTTGTTAGGCTTGTCGTTTTCTGGAAGCCATAGGTGAGACCAATCTGTCGTGAAATAGCCATGTAGCTGCTCCGACCAGTCCCTGCTTAAAAACAAACCATACACTTCTAGAATATCCACAACAATAATATCAATAACTTGATGAACCTTGGGGTTAGACGATAATCTTATAAGTACGTTCTTTAGTTCGCCTATAACTTTAACATTGGTTCGATCAAGTTGTATGATTTTTAAAGTGGATGGTTCAACTTTAGCATTAATATTCTGACACACAGACCATGGCATTACATTGGATGACGCTCCTGAGTCTACCATACAATTGTGCACGTTTCTATTAAAGATTTCAAAAGTTAACAAAAACGGAGGTACATTTTTGCGAGTACTAAGGGTGGTAGTTTGTGGCTTTTTACTCGCAGTTTCTAAAACTACTTTATCTACATTATTTACATTATTTATAGGAAGTCTCCCTTTATCTTGAGGATCAGGATTGTTTTTAGTGGAATTTTTCTGAGGAACTTTGTTCTGAACAACCTTGTTACCACTTGAATTACCATTTTTGCCATTCTCTGAGATATTTTGGAACATTTTTTGTAGCAGAAATGGAAACTTCAATAACTCATAAACATAAATGTTAGCCCTTAACTTTTTAAGATCTTCAACTAAATCATAATCTAAGTTGGGGTTTACATGACTCTGTTTAGTCTCAAATGGTTTAGATTGTTTTGGAGGCAAAGTCGTAGTGTTTTCGGCAGAAGGTTTGTTTGTCGTCTTACTCCTAGTATTATAGGGATGGACTGTCTCGAAGTTAGCTTGAAAGATGATATCTGAGAAGTGTCCAAAAATGTTTGGAGAAGACTCTTCTTCTTGAACTGTCTCTTGTTTAACAACCTCTTTAGGAATCTCAGGAGGCATCAAGTTATCCTGGGCTTCTAGAATTGTTTGAAGGGCGTATTGCAGACTTTCTAGATTAAGGCCTTCAGTATTCGGATTAGGTCAGCTGGTGGGAAAAGGTTTCCTGAACGGGGGTTTGTAAGATCCTTTGCTCGAGGAAGATTCTTCGGTCATCTTTTTTAAATCTATAACTTGATTCGACAGTTTTTGAACAACTTTAGTTAAGTTTTCTAAATCAGAGGTTTCAAGTTGTGTTTTACTTTGAGTAGGTCGAGGGAGGATTTCGATCTTCTTTTTGGAAGATGAACTAGTTTTTGTTTCATTTCTAGTAGCGTCTTTAAGACTAAGTATGTCTTTTTCAATCTGGCTGGCCTCCTCAAAGGCTTCTAACAATGTGGCTTTCTTAGATCGTTTAACCCAAATAGATATACTTTGATGCAAGGCTTTAGTATAGTATGCTATTATAAGATTCTTGGCAGGCATGGAATCCGTAGGGATTCGGTTTTTAAGTGTTAAGAATCTTTGATTAAAGTCTTTAACTTTCTCTTTTGGGTTCATTCTTAAGCTAGAAAGGTCCATGACTAAGACTTCCGGAGGCTTACCATCTTCGAAATTTTCCAAAAAGCATGACTCAAACTTTTCCCAAGACACGATGGTATGAGGTTGTTGGGAAAAGTACCATGTAGAGGCATTGCCCTCGAAAGTGTAGGGGAACAACCTACAGACTATGTATTCATGCTTGACATTGCAGAGTCTTATGGCTAACATAAACTTTTTAATGTGATCTTCAGCGATCTGTTTAGAGTCAGGGTCAAACTTGGGAAGCCACTTCTCTGGATGTTTGGGTAAGGGATGCTAATCTTCGGGTACGGCTACCGCATCCTGGTCAAGCCAAGGTATAGCAGGGTTGTTCTGGTTTTCCATTGGTGTAGTCAGTGTGGAAGGCTGAGAAGGGGAATTGCCTTCTTCAAAAGAATCTTCTCCAGAGGAGGAAGGAGATGATGGAGGTGGTGAGGGAGGTACCCCAGATGCCCCTGCAGCAGGAGTGAGGATTGGATCTGTAGGGTTCACAGTGAGGTTAGTGCCTCCTAGTTGTTCTCTGATATCAGAGAAATCTAAAGGTTGGTCCAACGGACGGTTTGGTTGGCTCAAATGGGCTAAGGCACTATGAGTTCTTATGAGAGATTGTCGGACAATCTCTTGTATGTCACCACCTGTAGGATTTGGGGTTACTGGCTCAACTGTGATCCGTGGATCGTCGTTTGATGTGGTTGCTGTTTGAAGGGGAATGTTATCGTTCAAATGACTTCTTGTCACTATAGGTGAGAGATTAGGTGGTGGAGGAGTCTTATGACCGCCTCGTGCCATTAATTAATTACAGTCCCTCCTTCTAGCGCCATTTGTTGACAGGCGAAATTGACCGTCCGTCAACTGGAAGAGTGGATCCGGTCCGGGGTTGTCTAAATAACCCAAGCCATTTGGAATGACCCACCCTGACGGGTTTAGCGGCTCCGTTAGCCGATCTAAGTCCTAAGAAAACAAAATAAAACTACTCTAAATTAACTAATCTAACTAAAAATAACTATTAAAACAAACTAATAAACAAATCTAAACTATTTATATATACAATTTACTATCTAATACTACACAACTACAATTCTATAAAATCAAATATTCAATTACTAACAGAGTCAAATTTAATTACAAATGTACAATATTTACAAATTACAGATTTGAATGAAAACCTGAAAAACTCATTTGTAATCTGTCCTAAGACAACGAGACTATTGTTTTATTTTATTTTATAATTTTATGAAAAAGAAATAAAATAAAAACTAACTAAACTAAGCAACTAAAATAATAACTCTAACTACAAATCTAAACTATACATATATCTATTTAAACTACTTATACTATACTAACAAATTAACTATCAAATAAAAAATAACACACCGACTTGAAGAAACGCTTCAGGTTTGTCCTGTATGCAATGATTATCTAAGTTGATCAGAGGGAGGTAACCCACACCGGATTCTCCACGAGCTTCGCGTAAACAGAAAGCTGCAGTGCTCTTCAAGTATAGATAACAGGACAAACAAGACATAAAAATTTTACAGCAATCTTATAATTTACAAATCTTCAGTAAACTGAACCTGTATTCATTAAACTGAACTAGAGTAATTTTTGTGTTTTTAAATAATGAAAGAGATCAGATATGGATAACACATTAATCAAGTCACATCAACCTGCAATAGATTACGATAGCTAAAGTAGTCTATAATCAACTGCAAACTGATATGAATAAAACTTGAAACAAAAGTTTGATATATTGAAAGCGAAAGTTGTTACAAGACATCAACTTTCATCTCAGTCTATATCATAAATCCATAGTCTGGTTCTCCCACAGTGAGGATGATGATTATTACAAAAAATAATAAGTATTTAAAGACTTCCCACAGGGTAAAACATTCTTGTGGGAATTATCAAAACAGTTTACACAAATCAGGGAAAATATCCCAAGTTTATGACTCAAGCTAACAACCTAAGACAAAACCAAATCCAATATATCTACCAAACTGCCGCATTATGCCCAATGGATCATTGTAAATTCGAATGTACCTGAAAGAGGACAAAAATGGACAAGATTAGAGAATATCTTATTGATAAAATCTAATTTTAAAGACTAGCTACAGAATCTTGTGATTCTGTAGCTGGTCTAAATCAAACACAAAATCATTTTTAAAACCAATTCAAACTTAAAGAATTAATGTCAAACTATCAAACCAATATTTGATTGCTAATAAGAAACCAAATGAATTATCCAAATCAAAATTTTTATGCTAATTCAAGAGCAAACGAGACTGTGGTCAATCGAATGCTAAAAAAGAGATACACGTACTCTGTTCAATTGTTTTCACCATTTTGGGTAAACAAAGTCGCTTAGATAACTCGACAGAAATGAAATCATTTTCATAAACCGATTGAAATCGATACAGTTAAACAAATAATATGCAATCATTTATGATGCCTCATCCATTAACAAAAATCATGGTCGAATCCACACGAAATCAACAAGATCGTTGTTTTAAATTGATATAACTATATTAAACAAAAACAAACGATCATGCTAACAACAATCTATTTGCAAATCAAATCAAAACTTGTATGTAAACTGGTACAAATGTAATTGAATTAATCAGTTGATAACAGGATATGTTGGATTTGTCAAACTTTTGTTATTGCCAATTGGGGGGTAGACAAAATCGATTGACAGTCAACGAAATCATCACTTGAATCCATTTCAAAACGAACTATTAGCCGAGTTTTTCATATGAATTCAACAGAGACAAAATATGTCGATCTAATCTTAACAAAATCGTTTTTTGAAAATCAAAACCAATCAGAGCAACATCAAATCTAATTTTGATACGAATCCAAATCATAAAGGCAATCGTGCTAACTCAAGACACGGAACAATCCAATCGAACAGTTTGAATTTGACATAATCAACACAGCTTCCCAATTTTAGCAACTAGATCTTTTGCATGGGTCGAATATAAACAAAATCCAAACGAGAATACTAATTCAATACAAAACAGAGTAGTTCCTGGCTAATCGAAGTCAACAATGTTGTTTTGAGTTTATAAGGAACAAACGAAACTAAACGAAATCAAACCAAATCAACTATCAAACATAATTGATTCAAAAACAAACCAAACCAAATAAAAAACTAATTAGTCGCTTATACTAAACTGGGCACGACAAAATCGCATAACCAAATTGTTTGCGACGGAGGTCACTCCTGGATTGCTATCAGGAGCAGAGCCCGACGCCCATCAGTTTAGTGTCACGATTGTTCATAGATGAGTGATAAAATGGAAGGAAACTCTAAATAGTAGTGTCCAACTCTGAAAACAAGCCAGGCATGCATGAGCAAGTGAGGTCCTGCGTAAACTTCAGACAGTGAGCTGTAGTAAAAGGTGAACATGCGGAAGACTTATGGAGAAGAGTGCGAAGGTCTGTTATAAACAGCAAGTTCCTAACAGACTGTAGAGGAAGACATTTAAACACAAGATCAGCTTATATTCAAATGCACAAGACCAGAAAATGCAGTAACGCAATGATAAATCATTTATCACAACACAACTACAACAATTCGTATGACTCAGTCAATCACGAACTCCCTAGCATGATATGAAATTAGATGAAAAAAGGAGAACTGTCTGTCATAAAGCAAGAAATCTCATTTATAGATACATAAGCTAGAAGCTAGAATAGCAGTTAAAGCATTACAGTCGGGAGCTCAACTCTACCATCGATCCTTTACAAAATGGAAAAAATGCCTACATATACTTGGAACAAAAAACCTGGCAGCTAAAACGAGACATTGCATTGAAGATATTACGTCTTCACATTTACTGCGCATGTAGTCTCTGGACGTTCGTGAACTTCTGTCAGACGCAATCGCGTCCTAAAGGACCTGGAATTGAATTGATAAGCTTGCATTCATTCCTTGGTTTTCCCTTTATGGTGGAAACGATGTCCAACCACCATCAACTGCTGTAATAACTGCTTCAACGGGATCGGGAAAAGCCTAGGCGGATTCTGCTCCTTCAGGACATGGAGGCGCTCAGGATGAATGGAGGTCTTGATTATGAGGAGGTGAATGGATGGTGACCGGGTGGGGATAGCTATACACGCTGGATGCAGATACGGGGTGAGGAGAGGCCACACGAATGGATGGCAGAGGGAAAACAATGGGGCGAATGCACGTGGCAAAATTCGTGGGTTTTGAAATGTACGAACCAGGTGGAGGGACTCGGGGGCCAGAGAAACCGAGGATGGCATGACATGGGGAGAAGACGTGGCGTCGAGGGACAGGTGGCAGATGTATGCGATGAAGCTCCAGACTTTTCATGGATTCGGAATTCGCGAGTTGAAGTGCGCGAGTTTCTTGCCTCCGGGACCTCCGATATCCCGATATGCGATGGGCCCCTTCTCCCGGGAATTATCCCCTTCCGACTAGACCATGATCCATATGACCTATCCTTGCGCGACCGTGGTCCAACTCTCCATCGGGATTTCGGCATTCTTGACGACACGATGTTTGTGTCCACTAAACTTGCGATTCCCCGAAATCCGATGGCTTATGGCCGTTGACTTGCTGACGGTCAGCTCCTTGGTGCATAGCCTGCCACCTGCCTTCCACTATTGAAAGCTTCCCCCGATATCGGGAGATCGGTTATCGGGATATCGAGACTTCTGCTGCCATGTGCGCGGGACTTTCAGTTCCCCGATCCTCGACTCTGTGGGATCTCTCGCCATGTCCCCCCCGGATCGGACGACCTGCATTCAGCCTCTAGAGATAAGAGACTCCTCTGCTGTTAAATGTCGAGTAGATCGGCCACTTCGACACCCCGATAACTGTTGATTTTCTTCACGGATGGATCTCGGCTGCCGATGGCAAAACTTCGCAGGCTCGCTTGATATGTTACTTGGAAAGGCGAGAGTTCTCCCGAGCTTCTCTTGAGTATTTGTGTGACTTGCAGACCTGCATGCCTCTTGAACCCGTGGAAATAAATGTTACTAACATTAGGCTCCATGGGGGATAGAGTCGTCCCTGTGATGCTCTAAGGACTAATTTTGCAGTTCCAGTGCCTTGTGGTTGGGCTATGGAGTCCCTTACTAAAGCGATACAATAAAAATAAACGAAGAATAGAAGAGACAATATTTACAGAAACTAGGAGCCATCGAAGGCTTAGACAAAACATTTTTTTAGAAAATGCCCATTTACTGGGCTGTTGAAAACCTCTTCGCCTTCCAAATCTCGCAGCCGATATGTGGTATTTGAGAAGGCTTCAGAGATTCTGAATGGCCCGATCCAAAGGGCTTCAAATTTACCATGCTTGCCCTTGTCTTGCTTAGGAGAGTCCCACTTCAGCACCAGGTCTCCCTTCCGGAATTCCTCCTTCTTGGCCTTCTTGTCGAAAACCTGCTTGATCCTTCGCTGCTGATCCTGAATTTTGTCCACTGCCTGCTCTCTGGTCTGTTGGACTTCCACCAGCTGATGAATTCTTCTGATCATGTCATTAGGCTCCTCTTGACAGTCCTGGAGGAATTTTTCTACGAGAATGGCCAGCTGAGAAGGAAAGACAGCTTCTGCTCCGTACACCAACTGGAAAGGAGACGTACCTATAGATCTCTTCGTAGTCACCCGATCAGCCCATAGGGCAAATTTCAGCTTCGAGTTCCAAGCCCTTTTGTTGTCTTCCAACAGTCTTTTGATGATTCTTATCAGACTCTTGTTGGAGGACTCCGCTAAACCATTACCCTGTGGGTAATATGGAGTAGAGTGAATCAGTTTGATCCCAAACTGCTCACAGAACTTGACTAATGGTCCAGACCCAAAAGCAGCTGCGTTATCTGTGACAATCCTTCTTGGGCAGCCGAACCTTGTGATGAGGTCCTCCAGGAATCCGATGATTACCTTGTGGGAGGCGCTCCTGGTAGGGATGGCTTCTATCCACTTAGTAAAGAAATCCGTGGCTGTCAGGATCCACCTGTGTTGTCCACTGGAAGCGGGGTGGATTT
>JZKD02S0831830.1:71445-84091 GCA_000966675.3 Picea glauca
TTTGGAAGGGAGTAAGGTAGGGTGTTTTCCTTAAAACTCCTTTTAATGTGGTTTTTACGCAGCTCATCCATGAGCCCAATCAAGCCAAGTGTTGTAACCATTCTCTAATACCAATTTATAACACACCTTCCCCCTTAAATACTCTTTTATAGTGGGGTGGGGCATAATAATTTTTGTTTTTGTTTTCCCTCCAACTATCTCATCTCAAATCATATTTAGGGTCCTACCCTGAGAGGGAAGGTCCATTCATCAGCCTGTCCAATATCTGGAAAAATCCTCGTCTGACCTATTGGTTAAGGAAAGTTTCAGTGTTCGGGGTTCGTGCCTACTTTAACTCACAATCCTCCCGAAACACGATCTCCAATCTCATGGATCAGATGGCTGAGGGGAGTCTCGTAGGATCCATAGATCCAAAGTCCAGTTCACTTCACGACTTCAGGCTTTGGAAGAATTGGGAGCACTAACACGCAATCTCCCTGATGCGTGAAGTCCAAAATCATAGATCCGACGGTCAAGGCAGGTCCCGAGAGATCCTTGGATCTATGGTCCATATCACATCACAACTTCGGGTTTTAGAGGTTTTAGTCGCACCAACGCATGACTCTCCCGATGCGCGAAATTTGAACTCGCTGATCCGATGGTCAAGGTAGGTCCCGATAGATCCCTGGATATATGGTCCAGATCCTATTGCGACTTCAGGCTTCGGAAGACTTGGGAGCACTAACACGCAATCTCCCCGATGCGTGAACTCTGAACTTGTATATCTAACAATCAAGGCGGGTCCCAAGAGATCCTTGGATCTACGGTCCAGATCACATCACAACTTCGGTTTTCAGAGGTTTTAGTCACACCAACGTGAAACTCTCCTGATGTGAAAAATATGAACTCACTGATCCGATGATCAAGGTAGGTCGATCCTTGGATCTATGGTCCATATCCCATCATGACTTCGGGTTTCAGAGTTTTTAGTCGCACCAATGCGTGATTCTCCCAATGCGCGAAATCTGAATCTCATAGATTGGATGGCTCAGGGCGTAACCCCCACGCTCTTTCCCATGGCCAATGGTCATTATAGCCATTGGTTTCCTCCGAGCGAATCTCATCTATTTGTCTTTCAGACAGGGAAATACCTTCCCTTCCGAGATCTTCGCTTCACCATTTTCCTAAGATTTACACTGAACGGGTTAGGGACTTGGCCTTGGAAACTCACATGGAATGGAGGGGTCTGGGAGAGGTATCCTCTTCAGATGGGTGCTTTCAGGTTGACACGATATCTTCTATCTCGACCGTGAAGCATTCTATGCTCGGGAAAGCCTCCGGGGTTAACTTGGACATACAATCTATCAGTGGGGAGTGTGATTTCACAAGGAGACGGAAACATACACATAACATATCCATTTCACATAGAAAACAATTGTAAAATGCACACACAGACACACACACACACACACACACACACACACACACACACACACACACACACACACACACACATAAGACTAAATAGTCATTCATCATTCTAGTTCAAAAATTGAAGCAGGGAAAAGACTTATCAGAACCTTTCAATGTGAAGCAATTACTGGAAGGGGTGCCTGTTTCCACCCAACTGTAGGCTCAGTCACTCCAAATGGATTTACCACTAGCCACCCATGAGCTAGACTATGATTCTTTGCAACACAACCTTTCTTCTTTCTCAGCCACAGTAGGGACATAGGTTACTCTCCTCTTCTCGCATGATCCTGGCAATGGTTTACATGGTACCAAGAAAGGAGGACTAGCCTCATTTATCAGATTGTATCATAACCTCTTCTGCCACTTCCTGTGTCTAGAACAATTAGTTTTCATTTCTTCCTTGAATCCTCGAGATTCACTTCCCGTCTCTGCACTCTTCGCAGGCATGTTTTCCCTCTACCCACCACACCTTCCTTTATCGCCTCTTTCAGCAAGGTCACGTGTGGCTTGAATTCTCAGTCCATGATCAGGTATGGGAGCCTTACGGATGAGTTCTATGCCCCAACCCCTTATTAACTTTTGAGGAGGTCTTCCGACCCACCAGCCTGACTGTAATTCATTTCTTGGTCAAAGGATGGTACTGGTCCTGAGCAATTAAATCCAGTAAGCATTGGTTTGGTGAAGGTTAACACAACCATTCTTGGTCCCCTTCACCCTCTCTTCGTGTAGTATTCTTAGTCTTTCCAAGTACACCCCCCTTCCAGTAGTCATGCAACACTTGTCCATTTTCTTAGTAAATAATTAGGTTCACATTCATTTACCATTCAAAAAAAGGTCCATCGAATCAATATTCACACATATGAAGTTTCCCATAGTCTTTTGGCCATTTATATTTATATTTACAAACTGGGGTAAACAGGGTGTTACATCGTCTTTTTTTGTTGAAACAAGAGATTCCTGAACTTTCGTTCACAGACCTAGGGAATCAATTCCCTCTGCCTCTCCGCACCAAGAGAAATTCACAACATATGTTTTCCAACGTGTCTACTTTCTCTAGTGGCACCTTGTTACTCTCCACCATGTCTCTTACAAAATGGTATTGTACATCAATGTTCTTAGTCTTTGAATGATAAGTAGAGTTATTTTCCATAAATATTGTGCTTTGACAGTCACAACTTACCTTCATAGCTCTCTTCCCAAACTCAATTCATGAACACAACCTTTGAGGCCATAGCACTTCTTTGCATCCATGAGTGGTTGCCATGTATTCATCTTCTATTGTTAACAAGGCTACAACCTCCTATCGCTTACTCATATAGCTTATTGCTCCACCGAGCATATTGAAGACATATTCGTTAGTCGACCTCCATCGATCCAAATCTCTAGCCCATTCGGCGTCGACAAAACCATGTACATCTAATTTACCATTGTCACCTCCAGGTTTTCCTTGATAGCATATAGCATAGAAATTTGTTCCACACAAATACATGAATACTCTCTTGACAGTTATCCAGTGATCCTTTCCAGATGTCTACTTGTACCTTCTCAACACCCCCACTGCATGGGAAATGTATGGTCGAGTGCAAACCATCACATACATTAGAATACCAACCACACTTCCATAGGTAACACATGCCATGTCCTCTATTTTTTCATGTGTCTTTGGAAACTGTTCAGCATTAAGCCTTGTTCCCACAGGAATTGGCACCTTCACTGGTTTGCAATCTTGCATGTTGAATCGTTTCATAATTGTTTCAATATACTTCATTTGTTTCACCGAGAAATTTCTAGTGGCTTGATCCCTCTTAATCTCAATTCCCACAATGAAATTATATCCACCATGATCCTTCATGTAAAATTTGGAGGATAGTTTCTTCTTCACTTCCTTTATTGCGTCCATGTTGTTTTCAATCAACAACATGTCATCGACATACAAAGCTACATATATGAAACACCCATCTTCTTCCTTGGAATATATGCAATGATTAGCTTTGCTTCTCACAAATCCAAAACTAAGGATGTATGTGTCAAACTTATGGTACCACATCCTTGGCGATTTCTTTAGACCATAAAGGTATCTTTTTATTTTGCACACCAACTCTTGCTTACTCTTTACTACAAATCCTTCAAGTTGTTTCAAGTAGATTTATTCTTCTAGGTCCCCATGTAGGAACGTTGTCTTCACATATGTATGTTCTATCTCTAGATCAAATGTTTCATCCAGAGACATTAGTACTCTAATGGAAGTTAGTTTTGCAATAGGGGAAAAAACGTCACCAAATTCGACTCCCTTGACTTGGGAATATCCTTTCGCTACCATTCGAGATTTTAACTTCTCGACTTGACCTGTGACATTCATCTTCTTCTTGAACACCCACTTTCTACCGACGATATTTCTTCCACTATGTAACTTAACCAAATCCCATGTCTCATTATTGTACAAGGATTCCATCTCTTCGACCATGGAGTCCTTCCAAAATTTTACCCTTTGTCAAGTTGACTGCCTCATTGATCGACTTGGGATCATCATCGATGGCTGTTAAAATGAATGAAGAATGGAAGTTGAATGGACTATACCCTTCGATTGGTTTTATTTGTCTTTCTGACCTCCTTATCATTGGAGTCAATTGTTCCACCTCTTCCTCATATTCATTCGACTCACCTGAATCATCTTATTCATTCCTCAATTCAAACTGCACCGTATCAGGATTCTTCTCGGTCTGAACAACTTCCTCCAGATTGAAATTACCTCTGAATTCTCCGAAGACCACATCTATACTGTACATTGTTCTCCTTGATGCAGGATCCCATAGCTTATATCCTTTCATCCCTTATTTGTATCCAAAGAAAATACATTTGACTGCCTTCTTGTCTATCTTGCTCATATTTTCCTTGGGAACATGAACAAATGCATCACAACGAAATAATTTGAGATGTTCCATCGAAGGCTTCCTACCACACCATACGTCAATTGGATTTGTGTCCACTATCGCCGATGAAGGAGACATATTCACCAGATATCTTGCAGTCTCAAATGCTTCCGCCCATAATTCTTGTCTGAGCCCAACGCCACTGAGAATGCTCCTTTCCTTATCCATCAACCTTATATTCATTCTTCTGGCAGCTCCATTTTGTTGTGGGGTATATGGTGTGGTATTTTGGCTTGCTATTCCACCCTTCTTACAGAACTGATCAAATTCCTTTCCACACAATTCACCACTATTGTCAGTTCTCATCAATTTAATCATCTTCTCTGTCTGGTTTTCCACAAGATCTTTAAAATATTTAAATCTCTCGAAAACCTATGATTTCTTCCTCGGGAAATATATCCATGTCTTCCTCAACAAATAATCTATGAAGGAGGCATAATACAAGGATCCACTAAGTGAAGGCATTGTAACCGGTGCAAACACATCACTATGCATCGGTTCTAGAATCCCATTTTCCCTCGTTGCTCCAGATGGGAACCTCACCCGACTTTGTTTCCCATATATTAAATGTTAAAAAAAGTTGACTTCTAAACCACTTTCAGGAAAACCTTCGACCATACCTTTTATTTGCATAGATTGAAGTCCTTTTTCTCCAATGTGTCCCACTTTCTCGTGCCATAGCTTGGTCAAGTTGATTTTAGCATGTCTTTTTGAGTCGAGTTGAACTGACTTAGTTCAAGTCAAGTCAAGTTGTGTTGAAATCGAGTCGTTTTGAGTCACATTCGAGTCGATTTTAGGAGCAATGATGTTTTTGTGTCCAGTTGAGTCGACATTCCATAACAATTTGTACAGGGTACCAATATGAATGCCTTTCATTAATACCATCACACCTCTTACCATCTTGCACGAATCCTTTTGAAACAAAGTATGCACACCTGCATCACTCATCTTGCTGACAGATGTTGGCCCTTGGTTATGGAAGGAAGCGAAGATCGAGGAAGAAAAGGTCAAACATGAATTGCGCGGGAGACACAGTGACTGTAAATGGGTTGAAGTAAACAAAAGAGAAGAAAAGTCGGAGCAAAGTACAGAAAAGAAAATCGTTTAAATGAGGATATTGAGGATGACATATCAACAAGGAAGATGGATCGAGGAAAACTCAGCAAGCAGAGAAATCCACCATTGGATGCTTTGGAGCACCGCGTGAGAAGGGAGGAAAGATAGGTTGGTGAAGCCCTGAAAAGGTGGGTCAAGTTGACCTAGGGTTTTAGACACCTAGGGTTTTGGGTAATTTATAAATAGAGGTAGAAAGGACCTAGGTTGGGTCGGTACTAGTGTTGGGTATTGATATTGATTGTTTTTTATTGAGATATTATTGTACTATGAGAGAGAGGAGTGCTAAGAGTGAGAGCCTTCTGGTATTGTAAGATCTTCAGCTGGGTGCGAAGATCAAGTCCTGCAGCTGGGTGCATAGGAAGGTGGGAGACAGAGAGAAGAAGAGAGAAGATCTGCTGACTAAGAGGGATGATGAGAACTGTAAGCTTTATCTTAATATATCATAAGCACAGTTCTGTGGATGTAGCCCTAGAGAGAGGGTGAACCATGTATACTTTGTGTCACAAGTGTGATTGATGCCTGGATCTTTGTCATTGTTATACTGTTATTTACATTATCGTGTTAGATCAGATTTATAGTTGCACAGAGTAGATCTAGTTGATAAGAGATATATGAATGTTTCATTATTGTTGTATTAGTTCCACTTGATATTCCCCTGGTTGTAGACATCTCTGTCCTGCAACCCCCCTCTTAGCTGCTTTGGGTGAGACTACATCTTCTTTGCTGGTGTTGTCGAAAGGGCCAGTAGCTAAGGCTTGTTGGTGCGCTCTTGGAGTGAACCCTGGATCTACCCCTGTGCCAACAAATGGTTTCATTGTCAGGACTAGAATATTTTTAAGGGAATGTCAAGGTGGTTCCCATCGAAGATAGAGATTCAAAAGTGGATAGAGGATCAAGAGAGGGACTTCACTGAAGCCCAGAACAAGAACCCTAAACTGAGTACTAAATATTGGCTACAAAGATACATCTTCACTGACATTCACGAGATCTTCTTTGGAGGAATCCACCAGGAGCTATTTGAGTGGTTAGCTAGGTTAGCCGATACCCAGTTCGAGATCAGATCTAGACCTCCTGTGGTTTGGACACCATCACTGATCTAGAAGGTCAAGAGTGTTGACAACACTGTATCCAAAGTAGTAGATCATTGGGTTGATAGTACCATTGGAGGGTATATCACCGAATTTTCTATTGATAGGGTAGAATCATATAGCCAAGCCGAGAGATACTTTTTCAAAAGAACCAGAGGAAAAAAATTTCACTCTCTGAAGTTGAGAATCAAGATGTTGTTGCATGAAAAGAACGTCTTGAAGATACAATAGATTGGCTAGACCTGAAAAGGCTAATGTTCATAAATTCAGACAGCGACAGTGACATAAAATATGGACATACGCACAGTGTAAGATTATTCAAAGGGATTCACCTTGAGAAGTTGTTTAAGAAAAACTACAGAGAAGAGGGTTTCTATAGTAAAGAAGAGGTAGATATAACCGATGAAGAACATTCAAAACCCACCAGAACAGAAGAAGGGGAAACTGAAGAACTTCACCAAAGCAAGCCAGAAACCCTAGGAACTGCGCAGATTACTGAAGTAAGTAACATTAACCCTCCTGTTGTTTCAATAGCACCAAGCAACCAGAATAGCCAGAACCACCAGAGTCTTCAGAGTGCTATTACTAGCAACTCAGCCTTTACTAAGACAGGAAGCCTAGGGAACTCTATGGCATATGAGATGAGGCTCCCCATCTTTAGGGGAGATGGATCTGAGGATCTCGATCAACACTGGTTCGTGTGTGAGGCCATGTGGAATATTAAAAGTATCACCGACGAAGCCATCAAGAGAACCCAATTCAACACTACGCTAAGGGACCGCGCGTTGATATGGTACATGAAACTTGTACAAGGACTGACACAGCCTAAGCCTGAACGAGATCAAGAATGAATTGATTGTAAAGTTTAAGAAACCTAAGTTAGAGTCACAATGTATTACAGAGATAAAAGAGAACAAACAAAAGGTAGCAGAACCTGTTTGGGAGTTCGACCAGAGATTCAAGACCCTAATAGGCTGATTAACTTTTCAGATCCCTGATGAATAGAACAAAGAATGGTTCATTGCGGCACTGTTACCACACATCAGAGTCCCTCTGATGTAGCAAAAGATTGCATCATAGGAATAATCTTTGGAGATCGCCATGAAGCTTGAATCAACACCTATGGGACAATCTAGCTCAGGCATGAGCTAGATCTTGAGCCAACTGACTAGTTTGACTTTATAGGTCGAGGATATGAAGAAGGACAAGGGGAATGACAAAAGAGAAGATATATGGTGTGTAAGATGCATATCCGAAGGTCATGATAAGGAACATTGTCCCTTATTTCATGATTATTTGGCATCAGGAGCGTCGAGCCCCTTGAAGCAAGTTAACCTTCCCTGGTGTGATGTATGCAAAACTAAGCATCGCCCAGGTGAGTGCTATTACATGCAGAAGTATGTTCAGACACCCACAAACTTGTATTTCACATTTTGTAAATCAGTGGGGCATGATGATTGAGATTTTAGAGATTACGATCTCATGAATGAGAGATCGAGGGACATATACAAGATTCAAGGCGAAGTACAACAAGAAGGAAACACTCCACAGTAAAACTCTCTAGAGAGAGGAAACTTCAATCCTCACGGTGGATACAGAGGACAAGGAAAAGGAGGAGGTATGGGTCAAGGAAAAGGACAAATAATCTATTATAACTGCACATAGCTAGGACACTTGGCAAGGGATTGTTAGAATCCTTGCACAACTTGCAACTATTGTAACTCTTTCGAGCATGTCATAGAAGAATTCCTTGTGCTGCTGGCTAAGATTTAGGACAGATGAGGACCCCAATAGAACCCACAAGTGCAACTGATATATGCTGAACCACGTAGAACAGAGCCTAGATTCATTGTTATTACTCGAGGAGGTTCTTCTATAGGAGAAGATAGAACAATCCAAAGAAAGATCGCAGAAGAGTCAGGTATCAGGAAAGCTGTGGAGAAGACTTAGGCTTTTGATGCAAGGAAAGAAAGACAAATCTTATAGGAAGAAAGACAGGAGTTCAAGGGGAACTAAGGATCCTCATCTAAAATGCGACCAGAAATAAAAGAGTATGGAATGACTCAGGTATTTGATCAATCGGCTTCACCGAAAGAAGGAAAAGAGGTAAGTAAACTCATCGAATTTTTGCACACTTGTCTTAAGTTAATTCGGGATGAGAATGTTGTGCAAGAGTTACAGAACCTAATAAGCCAGTATGAGCTAGGAAAGGCAGACCCCTTACTAAACAAGGCAGTACACCAGATTGGTAAGAAGAGAAGAACAAATAAAGAATTACATTTGAATGCTCAAATAGGAGAGTATGATATAAACTATGTGGTCCTCGACTTAGGGTCAGAGGTCAATGTCATGAAGAAGCAAACTTGGGCACTAATGGGAAAAATGAAGTTGATCTATTCCCTTATTAGACTTAGAATGGATAATCAACAAGCTATCAACCCATTTGGACAATTGGAGCATGTCCCTGTGGACATCGACGAAGTTAGGACCTTTGTAGATTTTGAGGTAATTGAAATTGTTGATGATAGCTTCCCTTACCCTACATTAATAGGAATTTATTGGGCCTTCGACAATTCTACTATTGTTGATTTAAAGAAAAGACGCATGACATTTGAAAGAGATGGCCTTAGGGTCATTGCACCCTTAGATCCACATGAGGGTATGCGATATACAAAGTCCATCAAAGAAGAAGACCACACATATGAGATGGAAAACATATATAAATTAACAACCAGATAACAAGATTATCAACCCTATTTCTGATGGAAATCTAAGTTGGCGAAGTGACAATGCATGTTCATTAGATTCAGAAGAAGCATTGGAGAACTGGTAGAACCAGATGTATGAAGTATCCACTAGGAGATGTGCTCAAATGACCAGAGAAGTTCGTTGGATTGGTACAACAATAAGTAACTTGCCTACCTTTGATGGTCTGAACCCTCTAGAAGCCTTCCTCTCTGATTTTGAAACAAGTGTACCAGCAAAACAGAGGCTATTGGCTATGGATGAGGCCTTGAAAGCTACACCAGCAAGATGGTGGGGGACGCACAAAAGCAATATTACAAACTGGACACAATGTCGAACCTTGATGACAACGTGGTTCTCAGCGCAAGTAGGAAGCTATGAAGTGAGGTACACAGGTCGAAGCTGCCCAAAGGACCATGTGAGAAGCTGTGAAGAAGACTAGAGTGTCATTCCTAAAGAACAATGGGTACACAGATTCATTAACATGTTGGACACGAACCCTATTAACTGGTACCTTCAAGCGGAGCTGGGCCTCATCACTGCAGATTAGGAAGGTATGCTTCAGAATTTTGTAACCACCTTTTTGTTTGAAAGTGAATTTCCTTCAGTAGATAAAGCACTACAGATTGTGAGGCATAAAGTATTTAAGGAGGCATCTAGCCTCCCTTTGGAGCAATAAGAGGATGAATGGACTGTGCCATTCCAGAAACTACAAGGATGTTACAACATTAATGCCGATGCAGATGATGATCTGAGGAAGGTAAACATTGCTGAGACAAAAGGCCACAGGGATGTGGAAGGACCAGGAGTTGAGCTGCCATTCATTTTACAGCTGATCAAGATAAAGAAAGTTAATATTGGGATAGAGGAGACATCGAAGCTTTCCAATGTCAGAGATTACTGGGATGCTACTACCATTGACAAAATTACAGAATTACTGCATGAGTATTGGGACTTGTTTCCAACCAGGTTCACTGATATGAAGGGTATCAAAGGACCTATGGGAGAGATGAGAATACCTTTGAAACAAAATGCGAGGTGATTCAAGAAAAGACCCTACAGATTGAACCCGAAATATAAGGAAAAAGTGAAGATTGAGCTCGACATAATGTTAGAAGCGGGGATTATTGAACCTGTCGAAGAGTCAGAGTGGATCAGCCCTATGGTGGTGCAAGACAAGAATACAGGTGAGATCAGGATCTGTGTGGATATTAGGAAGCTAAATTATGCTTGTTTGCATGATCCTTTCCCTACACCATTCACAGACGAAGTTTTGGATAATGTGGGAGGCCAGGAGGTATATTATTTTACAGATGGGTTTTCAGGATACCATCAGATCTAGATTGCCAAGGAGGACCGCCACAAGACCACATTTGCCACAGAATGGTGATCCTACCAATACACAGTGATGCCATTTGGACTAAAGAATACCCCAGCCATCTTCTCCAGAGTGGTGGTCGAAGCATTCAAAGAATTTTTTCATAAGTTTTTAGAATCCTATTTTGATGGCTGGATTGTTTTTAGTTTGCTAAAAAATCACATTGAATGTCTAAGACTAATGTTGGACAAATGTAGGCAGTGTCAAATTACTTTAAATTTGAAGAAGTGCATCTTCTTCTCACCATTTGGAGTATTATTAGGACATATAGTATGCAAGCAAGGATTTCTCGTTGATCCATCAAAAATTGCAATTATAGTCGACTTACCGCCTCCTACTTCAGTCAAACAACTGTGCACTGCGCTAGGACATACTGGCTATTATAGGAAATTTATCAACGGATATGCTCATATAACTACGCCAATGGAGAATTTATTAAATAAATATTGTTAGTTTGGTTGGACACACGAATGCCAACAGAGCTTCGACACACTGAAACAAAAGATGGTGACTGCGCCCATTCTGGTCTTTCCAGACTGGAGCAAAGAATTTCATGTGCATGCTGATGCGTCTTCTATTGCATTAGGAGCATTATTGGCACAACCTGGAGAAGGGGAGATCGACCATCCATTAGAATTTTCCAGCAGAAAGCTATCTACAACTGAAATCAATTACACTACTACAGAGAGAGAAGGATTAGCCATGGTGTAGGCACTACAAAAATTCCACCATTACTTACTAGGAGGACACTTTAAAATTTTTAGTGATCACTCTGTGTTGAAGTACCTAGTCAACAAGCTAGTGTTGGGGTAGAGAATATTCATATGGCTTCTCCTATTTCAAGAATATGATTTTGAGATCATAGTTAAGCCAGGAAGAATGAACAAGGGACCCGACCACCTGTCGAGGTTGGAACATGGCGAAGAACCCACCAGTCTAGAGGATATACTACTAGATGCATAGTTGCTCGCCATTAGGAATATGGATGACCACTTCACAAACATAGTCCAATTCCTGTCAACAGGAATGGCTCCAAGTGATATACAATTTCCGAGAAGAAACAACTAATGGTGCGCGCTGTAGACTTTTCACTGATAGCTAGTTAGCTATATAAGATGGGACTTGATGAGATACTAAGAAGATGTGTGATGGAGGCAGAGCACCCACTGATCCTCATATAATCTCATCAAGGCATCGCAGGAGGACATTACGTAGGGAAAGCAACTGCGCAGAAGGTTCTGCGAGCTGGCCTTTGGTGGCCTACTTTACACAGAGATGCTAAAGAGTATACCAGAGCCTGTGATATATGCCAGAGAGTTGGAAAACCATCCCAAAGAGATTAAATGCCACTACCACCGCAGATGACCCTACAAGCATGTGAAAAGTGGGCCATTGACTCCGTGGGACCTATAAACCCACCAGGAAAGCGCACAGGAGAAAGGTACATTATCACTGCGACATAATACTTGACTAGATGGGCTGAAGCAAGAGCAGTCAAGGACTGTAGTGCAACTACAACTGCGCGTTTTATATTTGATAACATAATAACCAGGTTTGGATGCCCTAAGACCCTTATGAGCGATCAAGGCACTCATTTCATCAACAAGACAGTGGAAGCCCTGACTGAAGAATTTGCAATTCACCATCAGAAGAGTACACCTTACCCTCCACAAGAAAACATAACGGTTGAAGCATTACAAAAAATCTTGGAGACAACATTGACAAATATTTGCAGTGTGAACAGGGATGACTGGGTTTTAAGATTACCAACAATAATCTAGGCTTATAGAACCACTTGCAAGAACTTAACAATGCAGACCCCTTTCTGTTGAAATAATGTAACTGCGAAGAGCATTCTTATTATTATTTTGTTATTGGATTAAATCCCCATTGTGGATTAATCATGTCATTATTATTATTGGATTAAATCCCCATTG
>JZKD02S0831830.1:96528-120411 GCA_000966675.3 Picea glauca
CGCCAGGTAATGGGGTCCAAACATGGCTGAAACAAGACCTTTGAATTAGGAAGCTAATCAGGATCCACAATCAACACTTTTTTCCTCAAGAGTTTTGATTTCATATTTTGAAGGGTCTGATAAGTACCCATGTCGCTCACCTTGGTAATAGAGGTCCAAAGTTGCCTCAATATCCTCCAATAATATCACTTCCTTCTTCTTCTTTTCTTTAGACCATTTAATAGTTTTTTGCTTTTCCTTTTGAGGTTATTTTGGAACTGAATAGGGGGTGATTTTGGGAGGTAAGGACTGAATGGTTTTCAGCTTCCCTTTATGATCTCTAGAAAGGAGTCATCTTCCAACCAAGATGGGTTTAACTTGAAAGGTTTGGGGGGATTTTCCTAGAGGGGAGCTAGTTCCAAGATGATAGGGTTATGGGTTGAGTCACCACTCGAAGAGACCCATTTCTTGAACTGAATATTTTCATCCAAAAAGGATTTAGATATCAGTAAACAATCCATGCTCTTGGCCATGAAAGCCTCCCATGTTCTCATATTCCTCCAAGGGTTGTATATTGTGCAAACTAACTCACTCAATTTTGGAAATGAATAAATCTACGAGGGGATCCATCTGAGCAGTTGGACCCCAAATTTCATAAGATCCTAGATTAAAATTTAAGTCTCCTTGTAGAAATGCTAAACTGAAGTGGAATCAATATTTTTCCAGGGAATTTTCCAAAAATCTTTGTCTATCTACATAGGGGTCATAAATAGTGATGTAATTGAACTCCTTAGCTAGATATCTAGAGAATAAAGAGGTCCCAAGGATTGAGGGTAAGGTTCTAATATCTAGAGATTCCATTTTCCATCCAATGATAAACCCCCCTAATCGTTCCTGAGTGTTGATAACATAAAATTCCTATCCTTTCATAAGATAAGAGAGGAATTTTATTGCTTTGTCACCATCAGAATTGTTTCTTGCAAGAAAATGATTTATGGATTGATGGTATCCACCAATCTATTAATGACCATTTTTTTGGAGGGAATGGCCAACCCTCTACCTTTTAGGGATAGAACAATCATGAGAAGACCCCTTATGTGGCATTAGCTCTAAGGGACCCTAAAAAACAATGTTGTTTCCTTGTTCTTACCTCTAAGTTAGCTTGTTTCTAAGAAATAGAAAGACTATATTTAATGCCTCTATGAGAAGGATTTGGATCCTTGTATTCAAGAATCCCAAGACCCCTTTCAATACCACCTAAGAATTTTTGGGGTTCTTTAGATTTCAAATGGAGATTGTATTTAGAAGCATTGAAGGGATAGGAATTATCTTGAGAATAGTTTGTCGTAGACAGATTGGTGGGAAGATCCTAAGATTTTTGGGGGTTAGAATCATCAATGGCCTATATTAAATCAAGAACGGGCATAATATTTGTGGGTGGGGGATTCGAGATCCTTGAGAGACTGGATAAGAATCCCTATCTAAGACCTCCCTTTGGGGAGGGTTGGGGAGTGGTAAATTTCCCAAGGAACCAAAAAGGATTTCATAACCAAAAGGAAAAGGATTTGGGGAAGAGAATTAGAGAGGATTACTTGAGCTTCCAATGTCATCCTCATCCAAATCCTAGGAGTCACCCATATTCTTAAGGGGAGCTACAACTTGAGTTGAATCTAACTGGATGATTTTCGGTGAGGTTTTCTCATTTTGAACTGAGGCTGGAGTAGGTTGAATAGGATCCTTTTTTGTTCTAGTTTCATTTCAAACCCAAATATTTCATTATAGTGGAGAAAGATAATTCCTTAGAGAGATGACCATAAGAATGAAAATGACCACATTTGAAATCTATCCTCTCATAATCAAACTCCAAACAAAAACCGGAATTTCATGTTCTAATAGTAATGGTATTTGTTAAGCCATTTGATAAATTAAGTCCAGCAATAATATGAGTCATACCCATGTAATGTCCCCACTACTAAACCCATAACAAAAATTATGATACCATTAATGTAATTACTATGCATCATGTTAAAACAACCATATGTTTAACAACAATTATTTAAAACATGAATGCAACTAATATACTCCCATACAATAACATATAAATCATTTCAAACATAGAGTTAATGTAAAACAATATAAACCCATAATATAACTCATATACAAGATAAAACACTTGTATTTTTATAACAGTTGTGCAACCAACCACAGAGGAAGGATGCTCCACCCAACCATAGACTTGTTGTTCCATATATCAATAATAAGTCACCACCAAGTTGGGGCTAGGAATCCAAAAAATAGGGTGTCTCTCTATAGTCCACTCACAGCTCAGTTTTCCCACAACTTATTGGTTTTCCTACAACTATCCCAATTCCTCCATCTCTCTTTCTCTCAACCTTCCCAACCCAATGAATGTACCCCCTTATTTGCAAGTAGTCCCTCAGGCTATACCATTATTTTATGAGGGCTTCCAACATAGGGTGGCCATGAATATCTCTCTACTGGGGACTCTAGGGATGTCAGCTACCAGGAAAAACTAACAACAACAAGCTTGATTTTCCAGTGAAAACTCTCACAAAGGGAGTTGAATCTACAATCCTGACAACCTGCATCTTATACAATCTTGAAAATTCGATTCTTCGGCCTTCAACAACTCCAAACAACTATTGACATGTCCACCATTATTACCTCCAAGATCCAACATTACGATCTCTCTTCTTATCCCCAAAATCCACCAGTAAAAAAACTCCCTTCCTTTCCCATACAAATTTCCTCTTATTTTTCCTCCTTACTTGACTCACACTCTTCCCTAAGATGATTGTACTTCAACCCCATGCTCCCAATAACTATGGGATGTGCCCTCTCACACCCACCCTCTTACATGTATTCATTGATTGGGCCCTTCTACACTCAAGGTGTAACATCCCTAGCCTCGAGTTGGTAAATGCCACACGAAAAGTCCAACTATGATACCATTTAATTTATTGATAATGCTCTTCATTTGGTCATAAATGAATTCTAAGAAAAATATTTATACATGCAACATATACAAGAGAAACCAATAAACATAAATACATAATTACACACACATTAATTAAATAAAATACGCATAAGACACTTATCTTTTGTAAAAAATTCACCAATTGCTTGCAGACCTCGGACTTTCCTCCTAGCCATAGACCTTGTTTCTCATAAAATCTCAGCAGCAAGTCACGCCCGCGCTGGGGCTAAAACTACACCAGGGCCAAGGAATCCTAAGCTAGGCTAAGGTCCATCAACAATAGAATAGCTCAAACTAAGGTGCCAACTCTAGAAAACAATCTACAACCTCTCATTCCCCACATGCCTATCCCACCCCAGGAATTTTTCCCCTTCTCTACTCAACAATCCTTCAACTACCCCACTTCCCTTCCATGACTTCAACAACAGGTTAGACAAGAAGTCTCAAATCTTGTAGTTGCATCTTGGCACCGAGGGAACAAATCCCAACAATTCTCTCACCTGGACAGAATACTCAGAGGCCTGACAACCTACTTCTTCAATAACACACTACCCTTACAACCCACCTCTTCAACTCAATTTACCCAAGTAACTGGTGGACAACAACTCCGAAGCTTCCCAAGTATTGGGTATGGTGATGGAAACAAGGTACGGATGGTAGGAGAGTGAATGAATAATAAGTGAATGATGGGAAAAATGAACTAAATTTAACAAATATATGTGCATGTTCCCAACTTGACACTTGTCATGTTGGGAAATACCTTGGGCCCACTTGCCCCCGCACTTGGGTGATACATTTCCCCTCATTAGGAACTTAGGATATATATTTATATCCATAAATTAGACTTTATTCTTTTAGGAATATTAATATAATATTCCTTTGGTCTTAATCCCCCTTGGCTTAGCCCCTCTCCTATACTCTTAGCCCCCCTCTCCCTTTCTAGTGGAGTTTACCCCCCCATATTCTTTTTTTCTGGTTGGTCTACACTAGTATTGTATTTCCATTAATATCTGAATGTGAATACGTTTTAGAAAGATAGGATTATTGATGTTTTAGCATCCATGATCTCCAGCCTAATAACCACACATGAACTATGGCCTCAAAACATATATACAAAGGAATTATGGTATAAAATATCATGTCTTACTAGCCTATATGTACATCTACTTTGACATTAACAATTGGGGTTTGGCCTAGGGGTATTACACAAGGGGGAAAATTAGAAGGTTCACTGTAAACATTAAAATAAGGGAAAATATTTGGGAATTAAACTCATGAATAAAACCCCCCTTAGACCCCTCATCTCTTGTGTATTACTCATACCTAATATCTTTGTCCATGTCTATCTGCATCTATTATCACATTTTTATTTATAAATCTAAATATACAAGTTCACATATTACATTTCTTGGCCCACATCCACATATCATATCTACATTATACATTACTAGATTGGGGATTATAGCAAGGATGTTACATTCACCCTCCCATAAAAATTTTCATTTCCCTCAGTGCACAACATCACGTCAATTTAATTGTACAAATTTACATCATAATAGTTAGAAATTAAAAAATCTATAATTTTTACAACTCCCACAACAATTCCAACCATAAATATCGTGTTCCTCTCATCCTTCTTGGCCTAAGGAATGTATGACTTTCTCTACGCATAGTTACTTAGGCTGTAGTACTGTTATTTTACCAGGGATTCCAGTGTAGGTTGTTGAAGAAGCTCCGAGATGTGGTTCCGAGAAGTCTAGCTGCCCAAAATGGACTCATGCATTATTATATTATATTTTCTTCAAAATTGACAAAACATTATGGGTATTCCTCCCACATGGTCTCCTCGTGCTCCCAAATAGTGTCTTCAAGACTGTATCAGGGCCATTAGACCTTTACCAGGTCGGTAGCTTTTTTCTTGAGCACTTTGACCATTCGTTCTAGGATGTGCATTGGTTTCATCTAGAAGCCTCCTTAGTGTTCCACTTGGATCACAATCCAATCAATTACAAGATTAGGTCTAGAGACATATTTTTTCAATAATGAAACATGAAAAACATTATGAACTCTCATGGATTAAAGAAATGCTATCATGTATGCAACTGGACCTATATTCTTCAATACTTCAAAAGACCCACAATATCTCATTGCCATCTTTGGGTAGCTTCACAATTTTAGAGAACTTATTTTCTCTTTTACTTTTAAAAACACATGCTCGCCCACTTTAGAATATCTATAAGTTTTGTTCTTTTCTGTATAACCCTTTTTCCTATCCTGGAAAACTTTTGAATTATGTCTAATCTTTACCATCTTCTCTTCCATTCCATTTAGAAAATCTAGCTCAATAAATTCTCTGTCTATTGGGTTATCCCAACTCATTGGTGTGTTGCATTTTCTACCATACAAGGCCTCAAATGGGATCATATTCAATGATGTCTGGTACCCATTATTATAAGAAAATTAAACTAAATGGATATAGTCCTCCCACTTGGATGGTTGGTCCATTGGATACATTCTCAGACTATCCTCAATTATCCTATTAATTCTTTTTGTTTCCCCATGTGAATCTGGGTGATATGTTGTACTAAAATTTAAATTTGTCCCAAATAATTTAAACAACCCCTTCCATAAATTTGATGTGAACTTGGGATATCTATCAGAAACAATTTCCTTGGGCACTCCATGTAGCCTAGCAATTTCCTTCATGGAAGTTGCTGCAATGTTGGTTTCCTTGTGAGTTGTCTTCACTGGCATAAAATGTGCAGACTTAATTAATTTATCAATCACTACCATGATGGAATCATGTTGCTTCATTGTTATGGGAATCTTAGTAATAAAATCCATCGTAACAAATTCCCATTTCCACTCAGGAATGGGCAATGGTTGTAGTATCCCAGCTAGATGTATATGCTCATTTTTTAGATTTTAACATTCTAGACATATGGCTATGTAATCATCCATTTTTTTTTTTTCATTACTGGCCAAAATTATTGGCTTCTTATAGCTGCAATTAAATTTTGATATCCTAGGTGCCCAACATATGGCACATTGTGCATTCCTCCCAACAATATATTTTTCATCTCTCTATAGTTTGGCACATACACTATGTCCCTGTACATGGGGACTCCATCTTCTTTCAGCTCAAAATATTTAGATTTCTGCTAAAAATTACCTTGTTGTAATGTTTCTTTTATTTACAAATAGAGTTGATTTGAATTTGAAGCCTCTAAAATTCTATCTTTTAAATTATACATGTACATGCTAATGGTTGTTGCATTCATCTAATACACTCTCCTAATGAGTGCATCAACCACTTCATCTTCCTTTCCTTTAATATGCTTTATATCAAAGTCATGTTCAATGATGAATTCCAACCATCTAGTTTTCCTAGTATTTAGTGTTGGTTGTCCAAACAAATGTTTTAGACCACAATGGTCTATCCTTAGCTCAAATTTTATGCCCATGAAATAATATCTCCACATTTTAATGTATGAATAATGGATTTCAATTATAAATCATGTGTGGCATAATTCCTCTCAGGTTATTTCAATTTTCTTGATTTCTAACATACCACATGTTCATTTTGCATGAGGACTCCACCAAGCCCTTCCTTGCATGCATCAATGCACACAACAAAATCTTCATTTGGGTCTGCAATCTTCAATATTGGTGGAATTGTCAGAATGTCATTTTGTTGTTGAAAACTCTCTTCACATTTGTATTTCCATTCAAATTGCACTCCCTCCTTTTGCAAAGAAATAATTGGGCTTGCAATATTTGAAAAACCTTTTATGAATCTTCATTAATAACCTGCAAGTCCCATAAATGATATGAATTCAAGAACATTTCTTGGTGTTGACCATCCTCTAATGGCCTCTATCTTCTTAGGAACAATTGATATCCCATCTTTTGAAATAATATGACCCAAGTAATAAATCTTCCTCTGATAGAATATGGACTTACTTAACTTGGCATACAATTGATTCTCTCTCAAAACTTGTAGCACCACCCTTAAATGTTTCTCATGTTCCTCCTCTATCTTTGAGTAGATGAGTATATCATCCAAGAAAACAATTTCAAACTTGTCTAGGTATTCTTTGAACGCTCCATTCATCAGACACATGAAAACAATTGGTGTATTTGATAGCCAAAAGGGCACCACCACAAACTCATAATGTCCATATATTGTCCTGAATATTGTCTTGTTGGCATGTTCTTCCTTTATTCTCACTTGATGATATCCTAACCTCAAGTCAATATTGGAAAAAATTCTTGCACCTTTCAGCTGATCAAATATATCATAAATACTTGGCAAAGTATATTTTTTCTTTATGGTGACCTTATTTAGTTGTCTGAAATCAATGTATAACCTTAAGGTTCCATCATTTATTTTCACAAAGAGCAATGGGGCACCCCAAGGTGTAACACTTGGGCGTATATACCCCTTCTTTAACAGTTCTTCAAGTTGCATCTACAAGTCCTTCAAATTTGGTGTGTTCATCCTATAAGTATTCTTGGACGTTGGTGCAACTCCTGGCAAAGAATCAATTTAGAAATCAATTCCTCTCTTTAGTGGCAACCCTAGAATCTTCCCAAGTACATCCTCAAAATATTTCAATATTGGATGGTCTTCAAAACTTGAAATTTTATCTTTGGTTTCATCTTCCATATGGGCTACAAAAATATGGAATCCATTTCTAAAACCCTTCTTCAACTACATGGTTTAAATATCTTTAATAGCTACAGTCCTTGGGAAACCTTGAACCTTCCCTTGTTGCCATTCCTCATTAAGACAAGTGAGTGTATTTTTGTATAATTCTAGGAAAACATGGTGCTTTCTAACCAATCCATACCAATTAAATAGTCATATGAACCTAATGGTATGGTGTTTAAATCTTCTTTTGTGTTAGGTATATTGGACAATCTTTAACCAACTCATTGATTCTTTTTTTAGCTCCTATGACTAGTTGAACCAACTAAGATTTCCCATGATTATTGTTAGAATATTCACCAATACTGAGAGGGGGGGTGAATAAGTATTGAACGCTTTTTATCAATTTCAATCACAACATTAACTTATCAATAATTTCATTCACTTATTATTGAATTTAACATATAATCATAAACAATGCATCACATCATACACAGATACACAATACACCAATATTTTACGTGGAAACCCAAATGGGAGAGAACCAAAAAATGTTTTCTTATATATCAAATATTACATTCATAAGAAGCACCAAATTCCAAATTATCCATCACCAACTAGAAGGAGGCTACAACCCCCAATTTATAGGATCCAACTTGAAGGAGGCTACAACTCCCTATATTCTCTAGCTCCAATTGGAAGGAGGCTCCAACCTAAAGGAAGCTACAACTCTCTGAATTCTCTGGCTTAAACCAAAAGGAGGCTATGACTCCCCGATTTACAGGCTCCAACCTCAAGGAAGATCTAACTCCTTGTGTTCTCTGGCTCCAACCGAAAGGATGCTACAATATCCTTTTCTTTCCCCTTCCTTCTGCCCTAAAATATAAATGTAGACTCAACCTGTCACTACTACTTTCATTATCATTGTCGTTGTCACTGTCATTGCCACTGTCACTGACATTGTCACTATCACTTCCACTATCATTGTCACTGCCATTTCCATTTTCATTGATATACCATTATCAATATGTCACTTCCATTGATCACCATCAAAGAGATCAATTCCACTCACATAGATCATGTGCCAAGATCACCAAGAGAATCTATCACCATATACCAAGGTATGCCTCAAACACGTGCCATAAAATCATCAAGATATGTATCTCAAACATGTGCCAAACATGTATTATGATATATCCAATATATGTACCAACAATATGCCTCAATAGGTATGCCTCAAAACATGTACCAAACATATACCATACATCCAATATATGCCTCAAAGCATATGCCCAACTCTCCAAAACATGCCTCAAGCATGTATCATAACATCACGACATAACCTTCAAAATTCATATAAAAACATACCTATGATTCTGTAACAGACCTGGTGCATCATATCACAGACACTCATACCTTCTTCATCTTCAAAATCAAGAGAATAACATCTTCATCAAACTTTACCTCAGTCTTGCGGGACTGATTTTTGGATTAGTCACAAACCCTAACTTTCAACAAGAATAACTATGTACTTGTAATGAATAAAGGTTTGAAAATTTTATCCAATCCTATTCAATATCTTCTCTAAAATTCCTCCAAGTTTAACTCCTTAAATCGTCCCTAAAAATGATTTATAGAGAAAATGGAAAACCTTGTTGAATTTTGTCTTATTCTAGAGAGTGAACTTGTATAGAATGTTTGTAATACACCTGACCCCTAAGTACCCTTTCTAGGGGTCAAGCATCAAAAATTTTATTTCCTTAATCATCTTGATTCCTCCTTTCGAGGTATACATCCTCTTCTACTAAACCGTAGCTTTATAATGATTGCTACCACGATCAAATTCGAGATCTGGATTGCAAGTTAAGACCTCCTGAAGCTCTTCGAGTGTTATTAGTCAAGGACCACATGGCACCCACATGGGTCCATCTCATTCATATGATCCCCAAGTTCTGAAGTCTTGAATATTCCCCAGTGATCCTACATCCATGGTGGAATTCCATCCACCATCCAATCCAACAATGGGTCTGGATAATCATTTAACACATGAGCTAAAGGGGGAATTTGACGTTTGGTGCTTCGACATAGGACACCCCTTTTTCTTGCTGCATGCATGTCCTCTGGAGTCCCGAATTCTCGAAATCACTAAGATCCCAAATTCTCGCCACATAACTTTGGCCTTTGGGATATTTGACTTATCTACGACACTACACCCCAAACCTTTGGATTCCCGAAGTCCCGGACTCTAGAAGGGTACAACGTTACACGTGGTGGTGTATTAGACGTAGAGGCAAGGACGAGAGGGTCCCGATTACTCCACCCTCCATTAAACCGAGCAATTTTTTTCCAGGGGGATAGGTGACAGGTGACAAGGAAGAGATGACATGTGGCCCCTTCAGGGGATGACATGTGTAACGTTTTAATGGGCACACAGGGTCTGCAAAAAGTGTGAATCAAGGTGACATGTGGCACATCAAACGTGGGTCCACATCACCCTAGGTGACATCAGTGTGCCACATCACTCTGGGTTGATAGCCTTCCAATGATCTTAGATATCACTGTCAAGTTGTGTCCACGTAGACCCATTGATCTATAGCCTCCATTACTTCATAACTTCGACGTTTGGGGAATCCATTATGTGACTTCCTCCTTGCTCCTAGAGTGGTCAATGTCAGGTTGACCATGATCTAGATCTAACGTTCGGGAAAGACCCCACAGAATTCTCAGATCTACGGCTCACATGACTTCATGATTTCGGCGTTCGGAGGTTTCCGCTCACTTACCACCCCTTTTACTCTTGGAGTGGTCAACGTCAGATTGACCGCAATGTGGATCCAACAGCTAGGAAAGACCCCAAAGCATCCCTAGATCTATGGTTCATGTTAATTCATAGCTCCAACTTTCGGGGTTTTTGGAATTATGACGGTTCCATTCTCCCGAAGTAGGAGCCCCTCTACTGGTCGATCAGACGGTTAAGAGGGGGTCCTCAATGGACTCCTAGATCCAAGGTTCACATCAATTCGTAGCTCTAACATTCATGGAATTTAGTTCTATAAAACCTATGTTCTCCCAAATTAGTCAACGTCGGACTTACCTCGGCATAGATCCAATGGCCAGGGGGAATCCCAAATACCCTCGGGTCTACGGCTTGCGTTACTTCATGCTTGGTATATGGGTCAGGGTTTAACAATGGGATAGGTCCTTCTGTCATGGTTAGGGTCACCGCCAAATGTCATTCGATCTCGTGGGTAATCGTAGAAAAAAAATTCCTTCAGTCGGTTTGAAAGTGGTAAGGCCATGATACCCCGGAGCTCCGAACTCCCAGAGTTCCGAAACTAGAAAAATTTAGTTGTTGTCGGGCCTAGCACAGGGTTCCCAAACCTTGGTCATATGGTTCCTCAAATAATTCTCGTGGGCCACACGCTTAACTCTCAGCCGTGAATTGGTTAAGTACATGGACATGAGCCCTCAGTCACACCTGTAAAGGGTATGAACTTATTATTCCCACGAAGGTAAATTCGATAGGTACGTGGGACTTAAGTATTCCAATTAACCCTACCCTGACTCTCTTGCAAACCCACGCCCCATAAATCTCTAGCTACTAAGTTGAGGCACACAAAAGACCATTCAAAAGCATGGGTTCACAAAAAATAATGAGCATTTCTACCTTAATCATTCAATACAGATTTTAGTCAAAGACATGCATATTCAATCTTTATTTCCATTCCAGTACACAGAGTATGAAAATACTTATCAGAAAACATAATGATGGAGCGAGTGCTAAAAGGCATGCATGTTTCCACCCAACCGTAGGTACAACCACTCATGAACAAATTTACCACTGGCCACCCCCTAGCTAGACCATGATGCTCTAAGAGAGGGTTTTTCTTCTTTCTCCACGATCGTCTGGGATAGAGGTTACTCTCCTCCTCCCACTTGAACTTATCAAATGATCTCCTCTGTACCAAGAAAGGGGGTTTGCAACGAGTACTTCCACAGTCACTCATCAGCCCTGTTTATAAGTTTGGACTGAAAATGTTGCCAGTAGCTTCGTGCACCCAGAATGAGCTTGTTTCTTAGTTCTCCTTCGAACCAGAGAGTTGAAAGTGCTCTTCCCTCTTCTGGATATTGGTCTCACCACTTTGCTTCTTTGCAGATATGCCTCTTCCCAAAAAATTACTTCCTTTCTTCCTTCCTCAACACAATTGTGTGGGTTTGAATCCCTACCTCGTGGTCAGGTCTAGAAGCCTTGCAGATGGGTACTCTACCCCATCTCTTAATTAACTCTTGAGGAGGGCCTTTCAAACTACCATCCTGACTGGAAATTCATTTATGGATAAGAGCAATTAAATCCAGTAAGGTACTGGTTTGGTGGGGGTCATCTCAACCATTTATGGTTCCCCTCACCATCTCTTTCATAGCATCATGGTCTATCTTGGCAAACCCCCCTTTCAGCAGTTATGCAACACTATTCATTTTAATTAATAACAAAAATACATGCATTACCTTTCATAACAAAAGGTTCATCAAATCCAACATTCACACATGTTCAGTCTGCCATAGTCTTTTGGAAAGTTATAGATGTATTTACAAGATGGGGGAAGCATGGGTATTACAATCCCCTCCCCCTTAAAGGAACACCGTCCTTGATGTTCTACCTGTCGATGTTCTCTATATGTACAGAAGTAAACAAAAATGGGTATTCATGTTTCATGGCATCCTCCATTTCCCATGTAGCTTCATCTGGACCAAAGTGTTTCCTCTGCACCTTAACCTGTGCAATGGTTCTGTTCCTAAGTGGGATTTCCTTCCTGTCTATTATGCATTTTGGTTATGGAAGGAATTCTCCCTATGGTTCCACTTGAATCATATACCAATCGATTATATGATTAGAATCATGTACATATTTCTTCAGTAACAAAACATGGAAGACATTATGTGCCTTCAATGTGGGGGAAAGTGCTATTATATATGCTACAGGTCCTACTCTATCCAAAATTTCAAAGGGTCCACAACACCGAGGTGCTAGTTTGGCACAAGCTCCCATTATCAAGGAGATTTTCCTGGGTCCAACTCTGAGATACACATTATCCTCTGCCTTGAACTCTATAGGAGTCATTTTTCTGTCTGCATAGTTTTTTTGTCTATCCTGGGCCATTTTCATATTTTTTTATTTGAACTACTTGTTGTTCCATTTCTTTCAACATATGTAGCCTGATTTTAATTATGTCTACTGGGTTATCCCTGTTGATTGGAATCTTGCATTGTCTACCATAGAGGGCCTCAAAAGGGCTCATATTCAATGACTCTTGATAGCCATTGTTGTAGGAAAATTATACTAGTGGTAGGTAGTCTTCCCACTTCTTAGGCCGATGCATTACATGCATCCTTAAAATGTCCTCTAACACTTGGTTTACTCTCTCTCTCTCTCTATCCATCAGTTTGAGGGTGATAAGTTGTACTAAATAGAAATTTAATTTCAAAACCAACAAATAGAGATTTCCAAACGTTTGAAGTAAATTTTGTATATCTGTCAGATATAATTTCCTTAGGCATTCCATGCAGTCTAAATATTTATTTCATGAAAATATTGTCAATATCTATTTCCTTGCAAGTTGATTTGATGGGAATAAAGTGGGATTTGTTTCTCGGTTTGTCCACCACTACCATGATGGCATCATTCTGTTTGGTTGATTTTGGTAACCTTGTGATGAAATCCATGAAGATGGTTTCCTGTTTCCATTATGGGATTGGTAGGGGTTGAAAAATCCCTACTGGATGTTGATGCTCTGCCTTAACCTGTTGACATTCTAGACATTTGGCTAAGTAATCAACTATGTCCTTTTTCAGTCCGGGCCAATAAAATAGTCTCTTAGTGGTTGTGATCATTTTTTGATAACCAGGATGACCAGTATATGGTATTTTGTGTAGTTCATCCATTATGAACCTCTTCAATTCATCACAATTTGGAATATACAACCTACCTTTGTAAGTTAGCATGTAATCCTTCAACAATTGATAAACCTCATACTTCAGCCCAGTGGGCTCTTGTTCTAAGTATGATTTTGTAGTCTTGAAAAATGGATATGTTTATTGTGCACTTTTGAATCTCTCCCTGACATCCATTTCATAGGTTCTTACAACTTCCAAGTGAATCACTTTCATACTTCTGCTAAGGGAATCAACCACCCTATTTTATTTTCCTTTGATATGTTTTATTTCAAAATCAAACTCACTAAGGAGAGCCATCAATCTATCTTGTCTAGCATTGAGTTTTGGTTGGTAAAACAGATATATCAACCCACTATGGTATGTAATAATCACAATTCTCCTACCCAGGAGGTAATTCCTCCACATTTTTAAATCATGTACTATGGAAGCCAATTGTATATCGCGGGTGACATAATTGATTTCATACTCGCTCAATTTTATGGATTCGTATAAAATTGCATGACCTTCTTGCATAATGACTCCTCCGAGCCCTTCCTTGCAGGCATCTATACACACAAGGAATTCCTTGTTTGTGTATGCAATATCATCACATGTGCATTGGTTAGAAGGCATTTCATCTCTTGGAATCTCTCTTCACATTCTGATGTCCAGATGAATTTAACTCTTTTTTTCTGAAGGGAGCTTATTGGATAACCAATCTTGGAAAATCCCTTTATGAACCTCCTATAGTATTCTGTTAGGCCCATAAAGGATCTGATATTAGATACATCCTTTTGGGTAGGCCAGTCCATAATGGCTTTGATCTTATTAGGATCAAATGCCACTCCTTCAGAAATAACATCGCCTAAGTAATGGACTTGTTTCTGGAAAAATTCACACTTACTAAAATTAGCATAGAGTTGATGTTCTCTTAGTACTTGAAGCACTAGCTTGAGATGTTCTTCATGCTCTTCCCTATTCTTAGAATAAATCAGGATATCATCAATGAAAACCAACAAAAAGTTGTCCAAGAAATTACTGAGTACATTATTCATTAAGCACATAAAACTGATTGGTGCATTGGTAAGCCCAAATGGAACCACCACAAATTCATAGTGACCATATCTTGTCCTAAAGGTTGTTTTGTGGATGTCTTCATCCTTAATTCGGACCTGATGGTACCCAGACCTAAATTCAATCTTGGATAAAATTGTAGCACCCCTTAATTGGTCAAACAAGTCATCGATCCTTGGCAAGGGATACTTATTCTTAATGGTCATCTTATTAAGTTTTTTATAGTCTATGCATAACCTGAGTGTGCCATCCTTATTTTTCACAAACAAGGCTGGTGCTCCCCATAGAGACACACAAGGTCAAATGTAGCCTGTGTTCATCATCTCCTTTAGTTGTAGTTTGAGCTCAACTAGCTATGGTGTACTCCTTCTATAGGGTGTTCGAGACACTGGCACCGCTCCTGGTACAAGTTCTATTGAAAAGTCAATATCTCTTCTTGGAGGTAGACCTGGTACCTCTTCTGGAAACAAATATTTATACCTTCTTAGTATGGGATGGTCCTTTAGGCTTGGTTTATTGTTCTAAAAAAAGTTCAACACTTGTATTGCATACAAAGGACATCCTTTTCTGCAATACTTCTTCACTTGAAGGGTTGATACGTGTTTCACTGAGACAGGATTTGGAATCCCTTGTAGGGTTATATTTCTCCCTTATTTATCTTCACACTCCAAATTTTTATTGTAACAATCCAACTTGGTTTTATGGGCAGCCAACCAGACCATGGCAATCAATAGGTCATAATATCCTAAAGGGAGCATGTTTAGGGTTTCTTGGGTGGGTAATCCATTCATAATGAATTGGCATGCTGGTATGATCTCTGTTACTTTTATTTTGGTTCCAGTGACTAGTTGTACCAGACATGATTTAACATGTTTAACTTACTGCAATTTGCATTTCTCAACAGTTTGAGGGGAAACATAACTCAAATTAGAACCAGATTCAATTAAAATGGAAACTAGATGGTTGGCAATCATACCTTCTGTTAGTAACATTTGTGGTATCGAGATTTTAAAGGGTAAGAGGGCTGAGACCTTTTGAGTCTCGAAATACCGATGGGATCCTAGCCGTTGATCTTGGAAGGACACGCGTCAGACATCAGAAGGAGAGTCGGGATTTCATTCCATCGGAGGATCGGAGTTTCTGGAGGCAGGGAACTCTTACATAAGTGAATCGCGATACGCGATTTCCTGACCGAATCAGAGCCGTCCGTCAGCAGAGGCACGTGGCGAGAGATCAGGTAGAGTCGGGGATCGGGGAGCTGAAAGTCCCATGCACATGACAGCGGGAATCGCGATATCCTGATACCCGATTTCCCGATGTTGGGAGCAGCTTTAAATAGTGGAAAAAAGGTGGCAGGCTTTGCACCAAGGAGCAGACCATCGACAAGTCAATGGCCATGAGCCATCGGGTTTCGGGGAATCGCAAGTTCCGTGGACACAAACATCGTGTTGTCAAGAACGCCGAAAACCCGATGGAAAGTTGGACCGCGGTCACACTTAGGACAGGTCATATGGACTATGGTCCAGCCTGAAGGGGATAGCTCCCAGGAGGAGGAGCTCATCGCACATCGGGATATCGGGGATCCCAGAGGCAAGGAACTCACGCACTTCAAACTCACGAGTCCCGAATCCTCAAAAGCATGAAACCTCATCACACGCTTCCTTGCTGCCACGTCCATCCCCGTGTCATGCCAAGTCATATTCTCTTCCCGGCCCCTGTGTCTTGTCCACCCAGCTCGTGCACTTCAAAGCTCGTGAATCCTGCCACGTACATTTGCCCTATCATTTTCCCTCTACCCATCCGTCCACGTGGCCTCTCCTCATCCCATATCTGCATCGAGCGTGTCCAACTACCCCTTCCTGGTCACCATCCATCCATCACTTTGCGTCAACTCGTCAGTCCTACCATGATTCCTCCAAGCAAGATTCAAATGGTAGAATATGAAGGTTTCCATGTCATGTAGCTACAGATTCGGCCAGGGCCTCCCCCGATCTCAATGAAGCAGTTATTACGGTAGTTGATGGTGGTTGAACATCGTTTTCTCCATAAATGGAAAGTCTGGAATTGACTGTAAGCTTGTCAATTCTTTCTCAGGTCCTTTGGAACGCGGTTGTGTCTGACTGAAGTCCACGACTACCCAGAGACTACAGGCGCAGTAAGCATATAGACGTAATGTCTTCAATGACATATCTCGATTTCGCTTCCAGGATTTTTGTTCCAAGTATATGTAGGCATTTTGGCCACTTTTGTAAGGATGGTTGAGCTGAGCTCCCTGGTTGTAAAATTTTAATGAAGCACTATTGTTTTGGTTATGTATAAGCTTTGGAGACTTCTTGCCTTATGTATGCTAGTTTCTACCATATCTTTGTTTACACTGTGTTAGAGCAGCTCGGAATTGGAGGATCCAGTCGAGCTGTAACTATTATAGGATGATGTTGTAATGGATCACTATAATAGTTACGGTGCCTCTAATCAGTCCCTGTAATTTCATTAACACTGAATGACTTAGAATTGGAGGATCCAGTCAAGTCCTCTTTCAGTTTCTTGAAGCCCTAAACCAGGAGGATCCTGTTTTCAGAGTTTTTCCTCTGCAAACCGCCGCAAGCTTGATGCCCAGAGATGTTTGTCCACTTTCTCCTAAGTCTTCCACCTATTCATCTTTAAAGCAACCCACTGGCTAAAGTTAGGATTCCAGACCTCCTCTGTTTTTTACATATCAGACTCAGTCCCTGAGTTAGGGTAATACCTCCTAGGACCATTATCTCCATTTGATAACCCTTCATAAACCAATCGTGACATAAAACTGATGGGCGTTGGGCTCTGCTCCTGCAAGCAATCCAGGAGTGACTTCTGACGCTAACACTTTCCATCTCCACCACTGAATCTTGGTGGTTAGCTTGTCTATTATCCAAGGCTGCATAAATTTGTGGCATGCTCCTAGCCACATCATTGACTATGGTATCCTCTTGGATGTTGTAGACCCTCCTATTGTTATATTTCCTATGTGGGAATTCCCTCAGTAGATGTTCTTCTCCACACCCCCAACATTTCAAGGGTTCTCTCTTTGTGTTATCAATCTTACTTGAGGCTGCTCCAAAGGGTTTATTTCTACTCTGACATGGGAATTTTTTCTAATACACACCAACCTTTCCCATGGTTCTTGAATCTTGAGGGTTTAAAACCCTTCTTCTTGAATACCAAATTACTTTTCTTCTTCTAGTCCTCATGAGGTTATGTCTTATTCTTGAATTGCTCATAGAAATACTTTGCCTTCTGAATAGTGTCTTCTAAAGTATTTGGCTCATCAAACTCAATCCTATCCCGAAAGGATTGAGGCATTCCACTAATAAATCATTGCATCTTTACCTTTTCATCCTTTATGTAGGGAACATACCTTATCAACTCAAGAAATTTGTTGATATATTCATCTTTTGTGATTTGTCCTAACTTGAGTTCATAGAACTCCTTGGTATTCTTTTCAAAGTATTTCTATGACAGATACTTCTTCTTGAATTATTTCCCAAATTGTTTCCATGAAAAGTCCTTCTCATGGATTCCTTTCACATTTATAAGGTCCTCCCACCAAATGGAGGCCTTTCCATTCAGGTTGAAAATGGTTATTTGAGCCTTCAAGTTTTCAGAGTAGTCATGGACTCTAAAGTACTTCTTCAAGCCAAGCAACCACAATTATACTTCTTCCCCCTTCTTAATATCTCCATCGAAGGTGGGTGGTTTGGATTGCTTGAACTCTTCAGGGTCATGGCTCTTGGAAATTTTCCTCTTCTTTCCTCCCCTCTAGGAATGTGAACTAATTTTGCTACTAGAAGATCCCTTGGAGTTGTCAGTTTCCTCACCAGAGGATTCTTCCGATAAGTGTCTCTTGATTCCATGTTGGGCCTTCTTTAAGGTGCTTCTCCTTGTATGGCCACTTTCAGGATCATTCTTCTGTATCTTAGGTGGACTTTGGGTTTTCTTAGTATGATGTCTATCCACATGACTGGTTGTTGGTCCATGTTGCAGTTGCCTTTGTATATCTGATAAGATTTGCAGTAAGATTGCCTTAATTTCAGATTTCTTTTCCTACTCTTTTATCATCCTTTCATTGCCATCCTTAAAACTCTGTAATTATGCCATGAGGCTTCTTACAGTTTAATCCAAATATGGAGGGGTTTCCACCACCCTCCTTTCATCAAATTATTCCTCTCTATTGTGGAAGCTTTCCCCCAATTCGTGGTGTGTCACCATTATTTATACTGTATTTTTTTTGTGGACCAATGACTTATTTAGTGAGGATAAAACATTTTTTGTTAGTTAATGATCTACTAGTTTATGAACATCACAGTTCATATTTTTCAAAGCTTATAACAACAACAAAAAGTTTCATTCCTCTCTTCAGTAGAGGTTTAAATGAGATTCTTAGGAAAGGGGTAATATAGGGTGTCACCCCTAAAAGTCTTTGTTGAGCCTCTAAATTGACATCCCCACTACCCTATTATACTCCTCATTTATACCTTTTTGGCCTACCTAAGCTTGGATAAATGACAAAGAACACTACCATTAGCCATTGATGAGGTCATAAGGTAAAGTATAATTGAATTCATGCATTTTGTGGTTTATTGAGCTAGGAGACTAAATGTTTCATGTACTAATGTTTTAAATTTCCACGTGTAACCTTTGACCTCTAGATGAGTCCAGTATTTTTGTGTCAGCTCAACCATCCGGTACTTATGCACTAGATTGTCACTATCTGAATCCAGTACCAAGCACACCTTCCATTTAGATCTGGTACCGAACTATTCACTGTCGTGATCCAGTACCAACGTCCGCAGATTGTTCTAGTCCGGTACCAACCACTTGCGTACTGTCCGGATCCAATACCATTTATCGAATCTCACCTGTCATGATCCAGTAACAATATAGGAATCATAATATACCAATTTTATCTCCAGATCGTGACCAAGATAATTGTTGGATGTTTGTTGAATCATCAAAGCTATAGCAAGGCTATGTTAAGCTAGTTTGTTTATGCTTCATCCTCATACACTTCGTGTCATGAGGATGAAGCTTAAACTATGTAACCAAATATGTAAATTTGACAATTGACTAATCTGCTAAAGATTTCACCTCCTTGTGTTTCACGACTAAAACTGTTTAAATAGTCATGACAAGGATGGTGGAGGTAGTAGAGAATTAGCCTAACACAGCATATGAAGCAGCGTTACATATTGTAGACCATATTTTGAGTTGAAGTTTAATAGAAGGATGTCATTTATCTCCATGTATTGATCGTTTATGAATGAATGTGAGTTGAGTTGTTATCATAGTTTGATTCTATGTTTTGAAGTTTGAGTAAGAGTAATGTGTGGATTGAAAGCAAGTTTACTGTAGACTCTAGTCACTGACATGTTGAAGCTGCAACGACCCACATCCCAACAAAGGTCAGCATCCTTATAGATTAGTGTTAGTATTTGATTTCAATAGTATATATGTTAGACTAGTTGAAGCTTTGATCCTTTCAGATGATAGCAGTATAGTTCAGTTTAGAGTTTTGATTATATGATTGTTTAGAGATCTTTAGTTACTCTGTTTTTCATATGCTCTCTCTATTTTATGGATTTGGTTTTGTTTCATGGATATGAATTTTGGCAGTAGTAGTCAGACATATTGGAAGGAGAACTAGTGAAGTTCACAACAACACATTGTGAACCATAGCATACTCAATATATTGACTATTGAACTACCCATGTTATGTCTTGATGATTGATGTGTGATTTCCCTTTCAGAAGTGTGATTGCATAGTTAACTTTTTGGGTCAGATAGCAGAGTTGATCTGTCAAAGAACTCCATCTCATACTTGCATGTTCCATAATGGAGTAGATAGCCTCTCTATGAAAGACAACCAAAGTGTGTTTTGGTTTGCTAGTTTGCTTTGTTTCCAGAATGCATAATTTAGAATAGTTCTATACTCATGACATTAGAATTACCTTTCTTACTGGTGTCTTGTAACTCTGTTGATTACGAATCCCAGATTGATAATTAATGAGTGCATTATACTAATCATATAAGTAGCACAACATTTTGGCGTCGTTGTCGAGGAGTTGCAAATGGTAGGAAGTGATTTTTAGCTTAGATTGTTTGCATAGTTTTTGAATGATTTTAAAGGCTACTTGAGGGAGGAGGATAAAACATTTAAGACGTGAGCGAAGAGCCACGCGGCCACTAGAGTGGGGTTCTCTAAAGCCATGTCGCCTTCTTAGCTTCTAGATAGAATTAGGACTTTCAATTCAGTTAAGAATCAAATTTCCATTTTATGCATAGATATAAATATAATAAAGGTAGATTTGTAAGCTCTAAAGATTCAAAAATGACCTCCCCCCCGCCACTAATCCAACTAACACTAGTGCAGGAAAAATTCCAACAGGAAAAAGTTCAAGGGGAGCCAATGAGGCTCTAGAAGAAGAACCTAAAATGGAAGAATCAGTATTGGGGAAAACAAAATGTGATTCTGCTGAAGGAGACACACAAAACCAAGTTTTTGAACCATCCATCAGTGGAGGAGGAACACCTAGTGAAATGGCAGAAGAAGAAGGAAATGCAGCCACTGAAACTGAGACCTTTGGGTTTCCAATCTTGGATATTTCCAGAAACATCAGCATGAAAAACATCCCACTATCATCATTACCCACTTTCAGAGGCATGCCAACTGAAGATCCAGACTTATTTTTATTCGAGTTTGACATATTATGTAGAAGCTATAACTATTCAGACGATGCCCAGAAACTTAAGCTCTTCCCTACCACAATAAAAGATTCAACCTTAAGATGGTTCATGAGCTTAGGAGAAAATACAATTCTCTCTTGGGATCAGATGAAAGATACATTCTTACAAAAATACCAAGAATATTATAAGGATAATTCTAAAAATGAAAATTTTAAAATCCAGCAAACAGAAGATGAAATCTCTGAAGACTACTTAGAAAGGTTCTTATACAACTACCAGAAATCAAAATTATTCACCACAGACCCAGCTGTAGTAAGAACTATATTTTTGGAAGGCATTAGAGATGTCTGCATAGAATTTTTAAGCTTGTTAAGTTCAAGAGATGTGCACCAAAATCCTTTTTCAAAGATCGTAGATTACTGTAGAAGATACTCAAGAGGACTAGCTAAAATAGGCAAAGCACCAAGAGATTCTTTTAGCAGAAATACAAGACAAAGATCAGGGACTGTCACCAGAATTGAGTTAGGAAACTTACTGGAGAACTTTAAAACAAACATCTTGAGCACAATCAACAACCAGTTAGATACCCTAAAACTGAAAAAGAAACAAGAAGAAGAGGTTGTTTTAGTAATTTTTTGTCCTAGATGTTGAAAGAAGCACGGTGAAAAAGAATGCCCATTAAATGTCATTGAAATCTATGGCTTGTGTACTCGAGAGCACCCCACATCTGAGTGTCCAACTTTTCTTGAGTTGCAAGCAATGTATAGGGGAGGATGAATCTCACAAGAACAATCATACCCTTCCAGAAGACCTTGGAGAGCACAAAACCCCAATACATTTTATGACCCTAATGCACAGTATCAACAACAACAATGGGGTCCTTCCCCAATGTCCTATCCACAATGGACACCCTAGCAAGCTCAAACTCAACCTTGGCAACAAGGTTGGAGGGGACCTATGTATGGGAATCCCTCTTACCCTACATATCCACAGTATCCTGCAAACATTTTCCAATTACTACCTAGATTTAACCCACCGTAGATACAAGATTTACTTCCACCTCCTATACAACAACAATTTACAGTCCCCTTGAACCCTAACTAGTAGCAACAAGTACCTATAAATGTTAATCAACAGCCACAAAACCAAGCTACCCACAACCCTCCTAGACCAACAACAATCCCTGCCCAGCCAATCCCTAACCCCAATAATCAACCTACCCACCTTGTGCAGAATGCAGAAGTTCAAACCTTTCCCACCTATGAAATTCAACTACGATCAGGGAAAGTTGTAAATCAATCAAATCCTGGAGTAGTAATTCAGGAAGAAAATGATAAACATTCTGAGGAAGAAAACACTCAAACCACCCCTGTATAAGAAGAGACTTCCCCTCCTATTCCAATCACTTCTCAGTCCGTAGAAGTAACTCAACAAGTTAATCTTCCACCCTACCCCAAAATACTATTAGTGAAGAAACCTGACCCACCCTTGCACAAAGATATAGAGGATGAATTACGAAATGTATGTATAAAAATACCTATGTTGCAAGCCAACAAAGATATCCCCATATATGCCAAAATCATAAGGGATATTTGTATTAAGAAACCAGGAAGGAAGAAGAAGGAACCTCCCCTTGTTTAGGTAGTAGGACAATTATCTAAATTTATTTCTGAAATGCCATATAAATATAATGACTCTGGGAATACAGTAGTCACTGTTGAAATTAATGGTATTTCCTTACCAAACACACTCATTGATTTGGGTGCAGCAATTAATGTAATTCCTTTTTACACTATGCAAAAACTCCAAATCAACTAGTTGAGACCAACCCAAACTATGATAGAATTGGCAGATAAGTCAGTCATTAGCCCTGCAGGAAGTTTAGATGATATCACAGTCACTCTAGCTTCTTGGGAATATCCAGTAGACTTTCTAGTCATCTACTCTAAATCATCCTCCAAACTAGGACACCCTGTGGTTCTTGGCCACCCTTGGTTGGCCACAGCAGATGCCTTTATCAGTTGTCGGTCCAGCGAGATGACTATATCCAATGGCACACATAGCCAAAAACTTGTTCTCTTCCCTCCTGCCCAACCGACGCAAGAAATACCTGTTTGGCTAGAAAACCCTTATGGAGAGGAAGATTGCATCAGACCCCTATTTACACTTGAACAAGTAAGAGGAATGCAAGAACAATAAGATGAACAAGTCTTAAGTTTATTTTTGGTTGATACAAACTGCATTGAATATCCTAGGTCCTTTGTAGAATTGTCACACATTTTTAGTTCCAAATTTCAACAAACTTGGCACCCTGATATCTCTCAATTATATACTTTATCACTATCTTCATTAGAGAAGGAAGAAAGTACTGAACTTGTTGAGATTAGCCCAGGAAAACCTTTGTATATCAACTCGAGTTGGGGACCAGAACAAAAGACACAGGTAATTGAAATGCTCCAAAGACAATTTGACGCCTTTGCATGGGATTATGCAGACATGAAAGGAATTCACCCTGACACATGCACACATC
>JZKD02S0831830.1:127669-144325 GCA_000966675.3 Picea glauca
TGTTCAGGTTGGTAAGAAGAAGAAAACTGTCAATTTCCCTTGCATGTTATGTAAAGGTAATCATTACTCTCACCTTTGTCCTCGCATGGACGAGGCTTCTTCTCTTTTGGAAAAAATTCAAATTCCAAAAGGTTATCATAAGCTTTCCTCCGACCCATCATTGGTTGATGGACTGGTCAATCCGGTTCCATCCCCGGTCAGTCCGATTGATCAAGTGGTCAATCTAGTTTCCTCCTCGATTGAACCAAAAACCCAAGTGGTTGATCCAGTTCCGTCGTCGATCAGCCCCTCTCTTCATCAAAAGAGTGACACCAAAGTGGTCGATCTGTTTTCATCCTCGGTCGATCCCAATCTCCCGTTAGAGAGTGACACCAAAGTGGTCGATCAGGTTCTGCCATCGGTCGATCCCACTCCTCCTTTGATGAGTGCCAAAGTGACTGATCCAGTCCCTTCTTCGGTCAGTCCCACTCTTCCTCTGAAGAGTGCCAAAGTGGTCGATCCAGTTTTGCTATCAGTCGATCCCATTCCTCCATTGCAGAATGTCGAAGTGACTGATCCATTCCTTTCCTCGGTCAGTCCCACTCTTCCTCTGAAGAGTGCCAAAGTGGTCTATCCAAGTACACCATTGGTTGATCCGATCCAATCATCGATCGATCCTACTCTCCTTCTAGAGAGTAAACCCGATACTGCCCATGTTTTTCTCATTGATACAGACTCTATCGTTCCAGGGGGCATTCCTCCTTCTCCTGCGAAATCCCCTCCAAGTAATGAAGCCATCCTTTTTGATAGGGGTGCGCTAACTGGACCTCGTCTTCCCTCCCACATTCCTTTCCAAATTACAGTACAGGTTCATGGTCGGGACGTTCCTCAAACGCTAATATATGAAGGTGCATCTGCTAGTATTTTTCCTTCTGTTTCTTGGTACGCTTTGGGTTGTCCGCAGCTTGCACCGGTTACACAGAATCTATTAGATTTTAACAGAAGAACTAGTCAACCTTTAGGGATCCTTCCTCAATTTCCTGTAACTTTGGGAGGGAAAACTATCTTTATCGATGTCATGGTAGTCCGAGACCCCTTTGATTTCACTTTACTCCTTGGGAGGGATTATTTCTATGCCATGAAAGCTATTGTATCCACCCTTTTCCATGTGATATATTTCCCTCACGATGGAAGAATTGTGACTATTGATCAACTTTCATTCATTGGCCCCGACTGGGTTACCTCCCTAAGTGGTTCTTATATGCAGACAGTATCACCCCCGACGCATGTCAATTATGTGGCATTGTCTCCCATGCTTTCAACTTCTGACGATTTGGACCCGGTAGTTGACATGGTAATCTCTTTGATAGGGTTATTGGAGCCTAATCTCCTTACTCCTATCGCGACCCTCGACATGTGTTCCTCCTCGAGTGATTATCTTCCATCCAGTGAAGATCTCCTGGAGGCCATGACCGAGTTTTGTCCCTTGACATGGTATCCTTCCAGAGCATTATCCTTTTGGAAGCCATGATCAAGAAGAAACCATGAGCATAGTTTATTTTCCTATGTCAAGCTCGTTAAAAAATGAAACAGAGGCTTTGAGCATAGTTTTCTTCTCTGTAGCAAGCTCGTTAAAAAATGAAACAACAATCTGGAGATCAAACCTGGAACCTTGAGCATAGTTCTTTTCCTATGTCAAGCTCGTTAAAAAATGAAACAATCACCTCTCCCTTCAAGTTGAGTCTTTCGCCAGATCTCGTAGATGTCGAGTCGACTCTTTCGTTAGGTCTCATTTTTGAACCTTCATTTCATCCACCCATATCCTTTTTCTCCATCTAGTACAGAAATTCGTGATAACCTCAAAGTCGGTGGATGAATTGAAGCTTGGGGGGCATGTCTCCAGCCTTTGATGATCATTTTGGAGTCAAGCCACTAGCTTTCAAGATGGGGACATACCGAGCTTAGTCTTTGTTCTTTCTCGTGCTCGTAAATACATGAGAATGAAACTGGGTAAACTTTTATCTCTTTTTCGGACCCATACGGATACACGGACACATGAAAAAGGAACCCCCCTGGAGTCTCCTTTAACCCCTTTTCAGACTCTCTAAATATGAAAAGATTGTCGAGTGACCTTGCTTCCTTTCACACTCGTTAAAAGGTCAGAAAGGGCGTCTTTCGAGCGATAGTTTACCCCTTTTTTGGTCTCGTTAGACTACTGTACGAAATAGGAACTAAGAGAGTTCTCTTTTAAGTGTTTTTCCAAACTCTATAATCCCAAAAACCTTCACGTTTTCTGTCTTTGGACTCGTTAAAGAACACATCGATAGGCCCATATGGGACTGAACCCTTACTTCTTCCGGTTCGTTAAACAAAGGAAGAGGAACTTACCGAAGGTGAGTTATATCGAGCATGTGTTATCCTCCTCGAGCTCATTAAATAAAAAAGAGGTACTCATCTATCTGGATGGGGGAAAAAATTGAAAGGAGCAAGCCAAGCATTCTCTTGAGAACATCATCCAACACTTCTTAGAGTCACCCTTGAACATGGCACTTTGTCATTTGCACGTATCATAATCCGCTGAACCTCTGCACTGAGCCAATCCTTTGAGTTCCTTTCGCTCCATTGGGTCACCCAACGCAAGTCACAGTATCCATTGCATAGTTTTGGTCCATGTCACGTTTTTTTTGTTGTGCCTTAGTGTTCAAGGGAAGTATCCTCCTCAAGAGTCAACCATCCCAAATATATTTCCTCAAAACATGTGTCATTCCATGTCCATTTGATCCACCAATTACATTTCTATGACTATTTCATGTCGTTGATGGGGGATACATCAAGGCCCTCCCTCGACGAGTCTATTCCTGTCAACTTCAACACATTATCCAGGAATCGGACTTAGAAACCAGTTAGTACTTTGGGACCTTCATGCCTCAATGGCAGGCCTCCTCACGTTCGACAGTAGGTCTACATCATTGACCCCTGATCGAATGATTCCACAAGTGTTCGACTTCAGCTCATCTATTCACATTCGCTGGAATGTACTAAGGTACCTTGGGAATCATTGACATTAATGGTGATCTCCCTCGCACTTGTTAACGGCTCACACCATTGACCGGTAATCAAGTGGTTTCTTCCATGTTCGACATCAAGACATCTATTCACATGGTTAGGATCATACCACGTTGGGATTGGTAAGAATACCCTGGGTTGAGTAACCACTTTGATATATGCTTTGCCCAGGCTGCGAAGGAGTTTCTATTGGACAAAGAACACATACATTGTCACATAGATCCACTTTGTATTGGTTGTGGATATGTCTTGTCATCTCGTAGATCCACTGTGAATTCTTCGTGGCTACAATCAGTCCAAGTCATCAGAGTATAGATCCACATTGTATCTTCGGTGGCTATACCTTTTTTATCAATACAATTATGGATCCGGAGTGTATTTTATGGCAGCCATATCTTGCAAGCCTTGATCACCCAAGCATAGGTATGCCTTCCTTGGGTTTTGAAACATGTCATGATATTTTTTGGATGTTTTTGTGCAGCTTCCGTCAGGTTCTCCGAGTCTATACCCTTGCTTGAACATCTACAAAGCATTTCAGTTATTAGTTCGCATCTTCTAACTTCATACTTTGGGGGGCAATCTATTACACATCGAAATTACTCACTTTAATAGTGTCGCAACTGTCGTCATTACAAAGGTCGCAAGTGTCGCATTTTGCTCACAAGGTCGCAAGTATCACATGTTTCTCACAAGTGTCACAAACATCAAACAAAGCATACTGCCATGATGCCTATGTCATGCCTATAACGACATGAGAAGGTCACTCGAAACACCTCAAACATTTGATTTGGAAGAGGAGAAATGAGTCAACAAGCTTGCAAACCTTTTGCCATCTGAAAACACCTCAAAAACTGAGTTTTTGGAGAGGAGCACTCCCCTATACCTCTTATGGGAGCACCGACGCTCCCCCTTACACTGTCAGGGAGCATTATAAAGCTCCCCTGGCCCTTTTGAGGGAGCCCTATAGATTTTGAAAGCGTTGGCGCCCCCCTAAAGTCTACTAGGGAGCACTACAATTCTCTGATGGCCCTTTTGAGGGAGCGCTACCTATTCTAGGCAGTTGTTAAGTTGTTGAGATGAATGGGGGAAGCATCTTTTCATTCTTGGAAGGCAGTTGAGCTCGAATCCGTAGTCCAGCCATGATCTTAGGGTAGATCCTCAACTGAAGGAGGAAAATCCTCACCTTCCCCAAGGATATCTCAAGTGGTTGAGCCCCTCCAAGGCTATATAAGCAAGCTTTCTAATGGTGAAAGGAGGACTGGAAAAAGGAGAATCACACCAAACCTATGATCTCATAAGTGGTGCTGGAACATAGCTGATAGGAAGATTTGCTAGCATGAAACCTATGATCTCATAGGAAACACACAGTCAGCGAAAGGAGAGTGATCAGTGAAGCTGATGTTATCCAGTTTGTGGATCTTTCAGGCAAGGGTTAGACGAAGGGGACTTGACGAAGTTGTCGCATTCGGATCTACTATTGTAAGTACTGCTGTCGTTATTCTCATTAATATGACACGCTTGGCTTGTTTCTTTCTAGTTTGTGTCTAATGTTACATGAACTTATCATTAATAGATAGATATGTTTTCAAGCTAATATCAATAGAGTAGGAAGTGGTCATATCTTGTTTTTCTGCAGAACTCAGCGAGGAGTAAAGGATCAGAGCGCAACTCAGAGCGTGCAGGGACAAACGTCGATAAAGAGGTACTTCTATTCTCCTTCCTTCTCATGTGTTAGTTTGTATAGATTTGAAAGGAAGTCAGTGTCCACGTTAATCATTTTTTGTCTTAGAGTTAGGGTCAATCTCTTTGAGGCAATCTACCTGTCCGTAGGGAGATTTTCCTACAACAAACACTACCATTAGCCATTGATGAGGTCATAAGGTAAAGTATAATTGAATTCATGCATTTTGTGGTTTATTGAGCTAGGAGACTAAATGTTTCATGTATTAATGTTTTAAATTTCCATGTGTAACCTTTGACCTCTAGATGAGTCCATCATTTCTGTGTCATCTTAGCCATCCAGTACTTATGTGCCAGATTGTCACTATCTGAATCTTGTACCAAGCGCACCTTCCATTTAGATATGGTACCAAACTATTCACTATCACGATCTGGTACCAACGGCTGCAAACTGTTCTAGTCTAGTACCAACCACTTGCATATTGTTTGGATCTAGTACCATTTACCGAATCTCACCTGTCACAATCTGGTACCAATACAGGAAGTAGAATATACCAATTTTAGCTCCAGATTGTGACCAAGATAATTGTTGGATGTTTGTTGAATCATCAAAGTTATAGCAAGGCTATGTTAAGATAGTTTGTTTTTGCTTCATCCTCATACACTTCGTGTCATGAGGATGAAGCTTAAAATATGTAACCAAATATGTAAATTTGGCAATTGACTAATCTTCTAAACATTTCACCTCCTTGTGTTTCACGACTAAAACTGTTTAAATAGTCATGACAAGGATGGTGGAGGTAGTAGAGAATTAGCCTAACACAGCATATGAAGAAGCGTTACATATTGTAGACCATATTCTGAGTTGAATTTTAATAGAAGGACGTCATTTATCTCCATGTCTTGATTGTTTATGAATGAATGTGAATTGAGTTGTTAGCATAGTTTGATTCTATGTTTTGAAGTTTGAGTAAGAGTAATGTGTGGATTGAAAACAAGTTTATTGTAGACTCTATTTGTTGACCTGTTGAAGCAGCAAGGGCCCACTGCCCAACAAAGGTCGGCATCCTTATAGATTAGTTTTAGTAGTTGATTTCAATAGTATATATGTTAGACTAGTTGAAGCTTTGATCCTTTCAAATGATAGCAGTATAGTTCAGTTTAGAGTTTCGATTATATGATTGTTTAGATATATTTACTTACTTTGTTTTGCATATTCTCTCTATGTTTTATGGATTTGGTTTTGTTTCATGGATATGAATGTTGGTAGCAGTAGTCAGACATATTTGAAGGAGAACTAGTGAAGTTCACAATAGCACATTGTGAACCACAACATACTCAGTATATTGACTATTGAACTACCCATGCTATGTCTTGATGATTGATGTGTGATTTCCCTTTCAGAAGTGTGATTGCATAGTTAAATTTCTAGGTCAGATAGCAGAGTTGATTTGTCAAAGAACTCCATCTCATACTTGCATGTGCCATAATGGAGTAGATAGCCTCTCTGTGAAAGACAACCAAAGTGTGTTTCGGTTTGCTAGTTGGCTTTGTTTCCATCATGCATAATTTAGAATAGTTCTATACTCATGAAATCAGAATTACCTTTCTTACTGGTGTCTTGTAACTTTGTTGATTACGAATCTCGGATTGATAATTAATGAGTGCATTATACTAATCATATAAGTAGCACAACAGTCTTCAAATAATATTTTTATGCATCTCGTTCATGAGCCCAAGTAGGCCAAGTGTTGTTTCCTTCTATGATACCAATTTGTAACACACTCGACCCCTAAGTACCCTTTCTAGGGGTGGGGCATCAAAAGTTTACTTTCCTTAATAATATTGATTCCTCCTTTTGAGGTCTCCATCCTATTCTACTCAACCATATCTTTCTAACGATTACTACCAGGATCAAATCCAAGCTCTGGATTGCAAGTTAAGACCTCCCGAAGCTCTTCGAATGCTATTAGTCAAGGACCATGTGGCGTTGATGTGGTTCCATCCCATTCATACCATCCCCAAGTTCTGAAGTCTTGGATATTCCCCAACGATCCTACATCCATGGTAGAATTCCATCCACCGCCCAATCCAACAGTGGGTATGGATCCTCGTTTAACACATGAGCTAAAGGAGGAATTGGACGTTCGACACTTCGGCACTGAACGCCCCTTTTCCTTTTTGCATGCATGTCCTCCGGAGTCCTGAATTCCCGAACTCCCAAAGGAGCCCAAATTCTAGCCATGTGGCTCCGACCTTCAAACCATTCGACTTATCTACGACACTATACCCCAAACCTCCGGAGTCCTGAAGTCTCAGACACCCAAAGGGTACACTCTTACACGTGGTGGTGTATTACACATAGAGACAAGGACAGGTGGGTTCCAAGTACTCCACCCTCCATTAAACCAAGTGAATACGTGTCAGGGGGATGACACGCGACAAGGTAGATATGACATGTGGCCCCTTCAGGAGGTGACATGTGTCACGTTCTAATGGGAACATAGGGTCTACGAAACATGCGATTCAAGGTGACACGTGGCATGTCAATCTTGGGTCCATGTCACCCTGGGTGACATCAGTGTACCATATCACTCCGGGTTGATATCCTTCAAACGCCCTTAGATCTCAAGATCAAGATTTGTCGACATAGTTCCATTGATCTACGACCTTCGTTACTTCGTAACTTTAGTGTTTGGGGGATCCGTCGTGTGACTTCCTCCTTGCTCCCAGAGTGGTCAGCACCGGGATGACCATGATCTAGATCTAATAGTCAAGACCGGCCCCGCAGTGTCCTCAAATCTATGACTCACATGACTTTGTGAGTTCAACGCTCAGAGGCCTCTTCTCGCTTACCACCCCTTTTACTCCCGGAGTGGTCAATGCCAGACTGACCGCAATGTGGATCCAACGGCTAAGAAGGATCTCGAAGCATCCCTAGATCTATGGTTTGTGTTAATTCACAACTCCATCTTTTGGGGGTTTTGGCATTATGATGGTTTCATTCTCCCAAAGTAGGACTTCAACGAAGTTTGTATGCGAGCCCCTCTACTAGTCGATCAGATGGTTAAGAGGGGGTCCTCAATGGATTCCTAGATCCATGGTTCACATCAATTCGTAGCTCTAATGTTCAGACAATTTGGTGCTATAGCACCTCTGTTCTCCCGAAGTATTCAACGTCGAACTTACCTTAGCGTAGATCCAACGACCAGGGGGACTCCCAAATACGCTCGGATCTGCAGCTCACATTACTTCACGTTTGGTAGATGGGTCAAGGTTTAATGGTGGGATAGGTCAATCTATCATGGTTAGGGTCACCGCCACATGTCGTTTGACCTCGTGGGTAACTGTAGAAACAAGTTTCCTTTGGTCGGTTTGAAAGTGGTAAGGCCATGAAACTCCAAACCTCTGAACTCCCAGAGTTCTGAAACCATAAAATTTTATCTCTTGTCGGGCCTAGTGCAGGGTTCCTAGACCTTGGTCATATGGGTCCTCATTTAACTCTCATGGGCCACATGCTTAACTCTTAGCCATGAATTAGTTAAGGCCATGTACATGAGCCCTCGGTCACATGAGTAAAGGGTATGAATTTAGTATTCTTGCGAAGGTAAATTCGAGAGGTCGATGGGACTTAAGTATTCCAGTTAACCCTACCCCGACTGTCTTGCAGACCCACGCCCCATAACTCTCTAGTTGCTAAGATGAGGCACATAAAAGACCATTCAAAATCATGGGTTCATAGAAAACAATGAGCATTTATACCTTAATCATTCAATATATATTTTAGTCATAGACATGCATATTCATTCATCATTTCCATTCCAGTACGCATAGTATGAAAATACTTATCAGAAAACATAATCGTGGAGCAACTGCTGAAAGGGGTTCCTGTTTCCACCCAACCATGTGCACAGCGAATCCTGAAAATATTTATCGTTGGCCACCCCCTAGCTAGGCCATGATGCTCTAAGAGAGGATATTTCTTCTTGCTCCGCGATAGTTAGGGACAGAGGTTACTCTCCTCCTCCCACAGGAACTTAGAAAATAGTTTCCTCTGTACCAAGAAAGGGGGCCTGCAATGAGTACTTCCACAGTCACTCGTCATCCTTGTTTATCAACTTGGACTAAAAACACTTCCAGCATCTTCATGCACCAAGAACGAGCTTGTTTCATAATTCTCCTTCAAACTAGAGAGTTGCAAGCGTTGTTCCCTCTTCTAGATATTGGTCTCTCCACTCTGCTTCTTCGCAGATCTTCCTCTGCCCAAAAAATTACTTCATTTCTTTCCTTCCTGAACACAATTGTGTGGGTCTGAATCCCCATCTCACGGTCAGGTCTGGAAGCCTTGCAAATGGGTACTCTACCCCATCTCCCCATTAACTCTTGAGGAGGGCCTTTTCAACTACCATACTGACTGGAAATTCATTTCCGGGTCAAAGCAATTAAATACAATAAGGTACTAGTTTGGTGGGGGTCATCTCAACCATTTTTGGTTCCCCTCACCATCTCTTTCATAGCATCATGTTCTATCTTGGAAAACCCCTCTTTCAGCATTTATACAACACTATTCATTTTAATTAATTACATAAATACATACATTACCTTTAATAACAAAAGTTTCATTAAATCCAACATTCACACATATTCAGTCTGCCACAGTCTTTTGGCAAGATATCGTTATATTTACAAGATGGGGGAAATAGGGGTATTACAATGTCATGCATTTAATATTTGATATCTAGTTCTGAAACTCACACACAACATACTATGTACTGCAATGTTTCCAATTAAATTGGTCTCACGGAATTTGGATCCTCTATGAAGAATTTATGACTTTTTTTCTCAGAACACATGTTTGAGACTAGTTTCAAGACTAGTAAAAAATCTTATCTTTCATAGAGTTTATATCCAAAAATACAATGACCCAGAAGCTAAACTTTTTACCACAAGTACCTTGATATGTCTTCTCAACATCCGCCAAATTTCACTATCTGATTCATTCTAGAAAATAAATTAAAGAAAAAAAATGGTAAGATGATATTTAAATAACATACCTTAGAACACATCATCACAAGACTTCATCCTCCCTTTGAATTTCCCCCTTCTTCACTTCATATTACCTATGAAATTTTCATTATATCTCCTTGGTTACCTTATATAAAAATCACTTTAGTTGATGTCATAAATAAACTCCTAGGTGCCTTATTTATACTAGATCTGGCACCCTCTTTTTAGGGCCGACTTGATCCAAATAAAATTCAATTTAATTTTTAATGATTATTCCGTTTGGGCCGAATTGACCAACAATATCCTTAATATTTATTGTAATATTCATAGCAATGGGGTCAGCTTATAAGTTCTTGTTTGTAACAAATTTTCGTCTTTTAATTAATTTGGAGTTGACTTGTCACTTCTTGTCACAACTATTTAGGGATTCTTAACCATACTTTGGGGATTCCATATTCAAGAGGGCACATCTCCTCAACCACGAGGAACCATGTGGCATACCACCTACCGTTGGAAACTAAATGATGAGGATTATCCATTTATGAATGTTTTTCATTCAAGTGCCATGCCCTTCATCCTCATTTTCCTCAAATAGATTGGGGCTTCATGACCATACTTATGGGGATTCTCAACAACTTATCCATCTTTCTAGGGATTCTTGTAGACTTATTCAAATCATATTTTTGTGAGGGACATGCTTAAAGATATGCCATAAGGGGACCACTTTGGAGAACTCTCCAAATACACCCATCACTTCTAGATGCTTCTTCTAGGGTTCACTAGGGTTGACATCAATGACAACCAACTATCCAACAATATCCCCCTTTGTCATTGATGGAAACACTCATACTCCACTTGTGATCAATGTTCCCGATATTTCTCTTCTTATGTTTCTCTCCCCCTTTGACATCTATGGAAAAGGGTAACTCTCTTTGGGGTTGCTCCCCCTGTCTTCATGCTTCTGATATTTCTCTCCTAATATTTGTCTTTCCTTTTGATATCAATAGAAAAGAGTGACTCCCCGGCTCTGAGGGTTTCATTTCACGGTCTCGAAGAGTACGACTATCTCTTAGGGTCGACAATGGCGATTCCTCTGCTGAACAAGAAGATTGTAAAGAAGCGCATCAAGAAGTTCATAAGGCCTCAGAGCGACCATTGAATCTGTGTTAAGGAGACTGTGTCGGCTGTAGCGGAGAATGGAAAGGGAAATGGCGCAGCGACCAAGCTGCCAATGTTCTCTACCCTGAAACCCCATTTGATTGTGGAGGCACCACGTGCTGCGAATGCCATAAGCTTCTACCAGCACGTGTTTGGGGCTGAAGAAATTGCGAAGTCTCACCACTCTCAGCGTAAGGCTGACCAAGAGCTCCCTCTCATCCTTCACGCCCATTTGAAGTTTGGTTCTGTGGAGGTTATGGTCTATGACGAAGCCGAGGAGGCTGGGGCAGAACTAGCAGTCAGTGTAGAGGAAACTGAGGAGGACGGCTCCAACTCATTCTCTGGCAAGAGCGAACCAACGATTTGGGACCGGATCAATGTTAAGAATAGGTGGAGGGTGCGGCAAGTACTAAACCCTAGCCATCGTCGTCGCCGCCTTGACCTAAATATTGGAAGCTGGTCAAATAGCAGAGACCTCAGGGTTCTTCGTCTCTTGGGGGATTCTCCGCCTTCGCTCTGGTGCAGAAATCTAGTTAAGAGGAATGCACGAGCAAGGTTTCACTCAGAATATCGCGGAAAGACTAGCTCTGAGACTACATAAATCTTCCCCCTTTTTATAAAGACGATTGCCGGATCTTCTCTCTGCTTGCAAGCTCAAGAATTAGTTTTAGTTCTTGAACTCAAAACCCAAATCCACCAAGCTACAGGTACTCTGCCTAGATTCCAACGACTAATCTTCGAAGGATGGCAGCTTGGAGATGGCTCTCTGCTACGGGACTATGGAAATATAAAAAATGAAACCATTTCTCTCACTTCTCGGTTGCGTGGAGGAGCGCCTTCAGCAACTCATCTAAGCTCTTACAAGCAGGCCGTGAAATCAAGAACTTCCGCTCCTTCGGGGTTCAAGGCTGAAGCTTCAAAATTAAATGAGCCCTTTGGATCTGCCTTCATTGTGGAGCACTGCGCAAAACCTCCAACAACAGAAGTCGAAGATCCCCAAGTCTATGGCTACGCCTTTCTCTACCAGGCCAAAGCTCTCATTTGTCGCTTCAACGGACTTTGGCCCTCGGCCCCTGCGCTAAAGGAATGGGTTAACAAGACCTGGTCAGAGGGGCATGAGTTGTTCTTCTGCTCCAAGGGGTTCTTCATCGTCAACTTCTCCACAGAAGCCGAATGTCAACGCGTGCTAGAGCAAGGTCCTTGGTTCTGGGGCAGATCTGGACTCTCCATGCAGCGATGGTTCCCAGAATTCAATCCACTGACCATGACAACCATGACTACACCGGTCTGGGTAAGACTACCCAATCTACCCCTGCATTTCTATTCTGCTTCTTTTTTACCCACACTGGGCAATGCATTGGGTAGATTTATCAAGATAGACACAGACAAAATAACGAAAGGATTCGTCACTTTCGCCCGCCTATGCGTTGAAATTGACCTCAGTCAAGGGCTTCCAGATAGGATTCTTATAGACTGGGGTGACGAAGATCCTTTCATACAGATGGTCGACTATGAGAACACTGCCTTCAGATGTCGCTCCTGTCAGCAAACAGGGCACCTCCAGGCAACTTGTCCTCTTTCCCCGATCCCTCCCTCAACTTCAGGAGCACGAAAAAGAGCCAATGGTTGGCAAGGACCAAAATCTCACAAAAGTCGCCCGAACCCTTCCTCCGACAACAAGCAACATCAAAAATATGCTCCAACTCCTACGCCTTCCTCAATGCCTTCACAGGCCCCAACTTTTTCTCAACAGCCAACTGTTGACCCAAAACACCAGCCTGTAGCCTCGGCACAAAATCCTGTAGACTCAGAATTCATGATTCCAACCCCCACAGTTAAGTCCTTGCACCCACCTCACGAAAATGGGGAAACAATTGACACAATCATGATCACAGCGTCGCTCCCAGGGACTCAGAAGCAACCTCATGAATCAGACAACTTAGACAGCGACAAAGAAGCATACTTGAATTCAGTAGCTCAAGATTATGGCACTTCCTTAGACCATCTGGCTTTGGTGGTAAAATATGTTGAGACTACAAGCTCCTCTGGTTGGATTGATGTTCGTAAAAAAAAAGGTAGAAAGGATCCTCCCCGGCCAACACAATGATCCGGTCCTTTCTCCTTATATTGTAATGTTTCATATTGCTTTGCCCACGCACTCTATGGGGCTCTCTTTTAGCATAGGCTAGTTTCAAATCTGAGGGGTCTTCTCCCTTCAGCAAATCAATGTATCACTTTTCACTTTTTCATGGATTGAATATAAGAATTCTCCCCTTTCTTACTTAAAAAAAATAAAAATAGAAAAGAGTGACTCCCCATGATAGTATACCTTCTCTAAACAATCTCTCTCTGTCCTCATGCACTCCCCCTATCTTCATGGTTCTAATCTTTCTCTTCTGCGTTTTTTCTTTCTCTTCCCCTTTGACATTAAGGGTAACTCTCTCCGATGATTTATCTCCCCCTGTATTATTTTGCAATATGTCATGTAGATCAATGTGGGGATTCCTGTATATGTTTTATTTCCTCTCTTTTGGTTCTCTTTGTCCATTGGTGCTTCCTAATTATGTAAACCACTCACATTTATAAAAATCATTCATATTGAGATTCCTTCATTACTTGAATTCAAGTCTTCAAGGCTTTTCATGTTCACTGAACTGACATCAATGACATAATCATCCAACAATTATATCTTGACCATATAACTCTTCTTGATGGTTTCTCTCTGTCTTTTTGTGCCTTTCACTACTTGCCTTCCTGTGACTAGCTAGTTCAACCTATCAATATGATTCTTTTCTGAGTCACATCATTTCATCTATTGTCGTGTATCTTCTCTGGTTCATGTCAAGTATTTTATACTAGACTTGCCAAATATCTCATGAAATCATCTTTGTCAATGTGTCATAACAATTGTTCATGACTCTGCTACTCAACTGCACAAAACGTTGACTCATATTTTGTTTCTTAGAATCCCCCTCTTCATAATTCACAATACTGGGAGTCTTCAATCCAAATGACTTAGAAGAATACTTCAAGATTCTCTGATGAAAATTCATATTCCTCTTCATCTATAGATTCATCATCTTCCTGAATTCTGACATCTTCCTCTTCATCATATTCTTAAATTCTGACATCTTCCTCTTCATCATCTTCCTGAATTATGACATATTCTTCTTTGAATGTTTATTCATTATGATCTTACACTACTATAAATCCTATGAGTACGATCTATGGGACCTTCTCTTCTTGTTTTTCTTTTCTTCTCCAAACCTTTGTGTACCTTATAGCAGTGGTTTCCTTCATGGAATTTTCTATCACACTTCTACAACCATGAGTTATGTGTCCATAGTTGTGGCATTTGTAACATTCAATATTGTATGGAGCCACATAGCATTTTTTGCTTGAACATTTCTTCCATAAGCTCTGCAATCTACAACTTACGTCCAAATTTATTACAAGTAAAACAATGACCATAAAAGAAAATTTGATACCTGGAGGTAAATGATATTCTTTTTTATGTAGTCCTTCTGAATTCATTCCTTGGATGATCATAGTCTTCTCTTTTATTGTTTCCTTCTCGATGATTAAATCTTCCCTGGTACTTGAAGGTAAAAGGTCTTCTTGGAAACACATTTTTTATGTATTCATTCCTCTCCATTATTGATTGTTGATATTTTGTTCCTATGATTGGTTGATCTTCTTTCATTACCTGAATATTCTTATTTGAAGGCCTAGAACTTTTGATGCCTTTTGCATAATTCTTTTATTTTACTTCTTTCGTCATCGAGCTTGAACCTTTCTCAAAATTAATATTCTTGTATCCTAGTCCAAACTTGTCACTGCATGGCCTTTGAATGATGAGAATGTCTTCTAGCACTAGAGAGATTTTCAAGTTCTTTTTGATCTTGTTGACTTCAGTTCTCAATGACACAACTTTGTTTTCAATTTTTTTCTTTCTTTATCATTTGAATCTTTATTACTTCTCATGTTCTCTTTCCTCCTTCAAGTTGGGTTTTCAAGGAGATGATTTCTTCTTCAAGTCTTCTTTCTTGTTCATTGAATTCTACCTCAAGCTTGTTTAAGTCTTCATATCTTTCCTTAATATGTCTTGTCAGAATATGTGTTCTCTTTTCTGCTTCTTTTACCTTGATTTTGAAGTGAGAAACTTCTTCAGATTTTTTTTTTTGATTTTTTAGAACCTTCCTTTAGCTTGATCATTTCTTCTTTGAGTGACTTTTTTTTCTTCCTTTCTTTCTTTAGCTCAGTTAAAATAATGATTAGTTCTTCCTCAATATCCACTTCACCTTCTTCTTCCTCACTTTCACGAGTTCCTTTTTGAGTTTCCATAGCCATAAAGAGTACTCTAATTGAGTCACTATCACTTTCATCATCCTCATTAGACGAAGAACTTTCTTATTTTGAGTAAAGGATTTTCTTAAAGAATTTCTTTCTGTTTTCTTTCTTTTTTTCCCTTTTATATTTCATTTCTTTCTTGGGATCTTCTCTTCTTCACTATCTAAACTCTTATCATAAGGATGTTTAGAAGAAAAATGACCAATTCCACCACAATTAAAACATTTTAAAGGAAGCATACCTTTTTACTTTTTGGATCCTTTCTTCAAATTCCTTACGAAGTTTTCCATTTCTTCATCTTCATATGATTCATCATCGCAATTGCGATTTGGCTTTGAATTTTTCTTATTCTTCTTCTTTGTCTTCTTGGATGATTTGAAAGATGCTTCCTTATTGTATGGATTCTCTTGCTCTATGCTCATTTCATAAGTTGTAAGGATTCCATGTAATGTGTCCATACTCAACGTAGCTATATCTATTCTTTCTTCTAGGAATGAAATATTAGGATCAAAACTCATTGGAAGAGACCTTAGTATTTTTTGAACAATGATTGGTTCTTTAATTTTTTTCTCCTAAGCCTTTAATAACGTTCACTATTTCATCAACTCGCAAAAAGTAAGCTACAATATCTTCATCTTCCTTTATTTTCAGCTATTCAAATTTACCTCTATAAGTTTGAAGCTTGGCCCCTTGGACTTTGGCATCTCCTTCGTAGACATTTTGAAGTTTGTCCTAAATATCCTTTGCAGAGTCACAATGCATAATCTTGACAAATACTGAGCTAGCAAGGCCACTCAAAATAGTATTCATATCCCTTGAATTGTTTTCACTGAGTTTCTTTCCATCTTTATCTGTTGGGGAAGTGGCAGGAGTCATGCATCCCTCAACTACTGCTTTCCATACATCAAATCCCTGTGCCTGCAAAAATGTTTTCATCCTTCTATTCTACAAGGTATATTTCTGACCATCAAACACTCATGTTCCATTCTTAGTGCACTCCATTATCTATCTTCCAATTGTTTTATTGTTACTGAAGGAACCTGCTCTTATACTAATTGTAGGAATATTCACCAATACTGAGAGGGGGGGTGAATCAATATTGAGCACTTTTTATCAATTTCAATCACAACATTAACTTATCAACAATTCCATTCACTTATGATTGCATTTAACATATAAGTATAAAAAATGCATCACATCATACACAGATACACTATACACCAGTATTTTACGTGGACACCGAAATGGGAGAAAACCACATAATGCTTTCTTATATATCAAATATTAAATTTGTTAAAATGATGTAACTGCGAAGAGTATTCTTATTATTGTTGTTATTTTATTCATAGGATTAATCCCCATTGTGGATTAATCATGTCGGTAATTGTATTAGGACCAAATCCCCTTTTGCGGATT
>JZKD02S0831830.1:148997-181402 GCA_000966675.3 Picea glauca
TCGTTGTTAGACGTAAAGAAAGATGAGTCATTGCTTTTGACCTCACTGTTAGACGTAAAGCATGACGTTGTGTGTTCCTTGCTTCTGACCTCGCTGTTAGACGTAAAGCAAGATGAGTCATTGCTTTTGACCTCACTGTTAGACGTAAAGAATGACGCTATGTGATTCCTTTCTTCTAACCAAGTTGTTAGATGTAAAGCAAGATTATTCCTTGCTTCTGACCTCGTTGTTAGACATAAAGCAAGATGATGATGATTCCTCACTTCCGACCTCTTTATTAGATGTAAAGAGAGATGATGTGTGATTCATTGCTTCTGACCTAGTTGTTAGATGTAAAGCAAGATGATTCCTCACTTCTGACCTCGTTGTTAGACGTAAAGCGAGATGTTGATGTGTTCCTTGCTTCTGACCCAGTTGTTAGACGTAAAGCAAGATGATATATATATACCTTGCTTCTGACCTAGTTGTTAGACGTAAAGCAAGATGTGACTGACACTAAGCTACCAGCTTATCAGCTGTGACATTGAGCCAGTGTAGTACTATGATGTGCCAGCCTAGTGTTGTGATGAGGTATCATTTTATTGATACATATTGATGCAGATGATGATGGCATTCTTTTGAGAATGATGATGCTGCCGATGAAGAAAACTTTCGATGACTTGTAAATTTGTCAGCCAATGTTTCAATATGATATTGACGATACTATCCAACTGATGCCACTGATGATGCAGACCTCTCTCGCTTGATGTTGTTGAAGAATACCCTTGTTGTTAAGGGGGAGTGTTAAAATAATGTAACTGCGAAGAGTATTATTATTATTATTGTTATTTTATTCATAGGATTAATCCCCATTGTGGATTAATCATGTTGGTAATTGTATTAGGACCAAATCCCCTTTTTCAGATTGGTCAATGGACAATTGTAATAGGCAGAATAAGAAGTCGGCCCCAACAGTTATTATTGAGACCCAAAATTAATTAAAGGTGGGTTTACCCACCCAGAGTGAGAGGTCGGCCCTGCTAGTGAAATCCTTTCACACGTGCCAGTCTTGTATCTATAGGGAGGCTAGCGCCTCACTTTATCACACACTCACTTGCTCATTCTCTTATGAGGCAAGCTACAATTACCAATTGGAGAGAGGGAGAAGAGTGGCACATATTTTGGGGAGGACTATCTATATTGGTTTGAGTTATCTCTTGAACATTGTATTGGCAATTTATGATAAGGAAGTTTTTGTTGGGTTTTCTTCCCCTAAAGGGTTTCTCAGGATAAATGTTGTGTCTCTTGTGAATGTGTATTTCTCAGTGATCTTGTTCTTATGTTGCTCTTATCTATTGAAATGCAAAGAACTATAATAATGGCATAAACATTAACAAAATTCATAGGAAGCACCAACTGGAAGGAGGCTCCAATCCCCTATTTTCAGGCTCCAACCTGATGGAAGTTACAACTCCCTATATTCTCCAGCTCCAACTGGAAGGAGGTTCCAACCCCCTGATTTACAAGCTCCAACCTGAAGGAAGATACAACTCTCTAAATTCTCTAGATTTAACCAGAAGGAAGCTACAAGCCCCTAATTTATAGGCTCCAACCTGAAGGAAGATATAACTCCCTATGTTCTCCAGCTCCAACTGGAAGGAGTCTATGACCCACTTTTCTTCCCTATTCCTTCCACCCTGAAATATAGATGTAGAATCAACTTGTCACTTCTACTTCCATTTTCACTATCACTTCCATTGTCACTATCACTACCACTATCACTATCATGGTCATTGTCACTCTCATTATCATTATCATTGTCACTACCATTTTCATTGTCACTGTCATGGTCACTGCCACTATCACTTCCATTTCCACTTTCATTGATATACCATCATCAACCTATCACTCCCATTGATCACCATCAATGAGACCAAATCCACTCATATAGATCATGTGCCAAGATCACTAAGAGCATATCTCACCATATACCAATGTATGCCTCAAACATGTGCCATAATATCATCAAGATATGTATCTCAAACATGTGTCAAATATATATGTTGATATATCCAAGATATGTAACAAAAATATGCCTCGATACATATGCCTCAAACCATGTACCAAACATATACTATACATCCAAGATGTGCCTCAAATAATATGCCCAAATCTCCAAAACATGCCTCAAGCATGTATCATAACATCGAGACATAACCTTAAAAATTCATATAAAAACATACCTTTGATTTTGTAACAGACATGGTGCATCAGATCAAAGACACTCATACCTCATTCATCTTCAACAACAAGAGAATAACATATTCATCAAACTTTACCTCAATCTCGTGGGACTCGTTTTTGGATTAGTCACAAACCATAAATTTCAACAAGAATATATACATACATGTAATGAATGAAGGTCTACAAATTGTACCCAATATTTTCAATATCTTCTCTAAACTTTCTCCAAGTTTCACTCCTTGAATCATCCCTAAAAAGGAGTTACAATGAAAATGGAAGACCTTGCTGAATTCTGGCCTATTTTGGAGAGAAATCTTGTAGAGCATGCCATGCGTTGAATATTTGATATCTAGTTCTAAAACTCACACAAAACATACTACATACTGTAATATTTCCAATTCAATTAGTCTCACTTAATTTGGATCCTCTATGAATAAGTTATGACTTTTTTTTCTCAAAACACTTATTTGATACTAGTTTTAGGACTAGTAAAATACCTTATCTTCCACATAGTGTATCACCAAAAATACAACGACCCAGAAGATGAAATTTTTACCACATGTACCTTGATATATCTTCTCAACATCTTTCATGTTTTTTTTGTTTCTGATTCATTCTAGAAAAAAAAATTATAGATAAAATGGTAAGATGACATTTAAATAACATACCTTAGAACACATCATCACAAGACTTCATCCTCCCTTGGAATTTCTCCCATCTTCACCTCATCTTCCCTCTAAAATTTGCCTCAGATATCCTTAGTTACCTCGGATAAAAATCACTTGAGTTGATATCACAAATGAACTCCTAGGTGCCTTATTTATACTAGATCTGGCACCCACTTTTAGGGCTGACTTGACCCAAATAAAATTCAATTTAATTTTTAATGATTATTCCAATGGGGCCGAATTCACCAAAAATATCCTTAATATTTATTTTAATATTCATTGCAATGGGGCCGACTTGTAACCTCTTGTTTGTAAAAAAAATTCTTTGTTTAATTAATTTGGGGTCGACTTGTCACTTCTTGTTACAATTGTTGAGGGATTCTTAACCATACTTCGAGGCTTCCATCTTCAAGAGGGAATATCTTCTCAACCGCGAGGAACCACATGGTGTACCACCTACCATTGGAAATGACATGATGAAGAATATCCATATATGAGGGTTTTGAAATCATGTACCGTGTCCTTCATCCTTGTTTTCCTCAAATATCTTGAGGATTCATGACCATACTTATGGGGATTCTCAACCATGTAGCCATCTTTCCAAGGCTTCTTGTAGGCTTATTCAAAGAATATTCCCATGAGGACCATACTTAAAGATATATCATAAGGGGACAAATTTGGAGACTTCTCCAAATACACCCATCACTTCTAGATTATTCTTCTAGGGTTGACTAGGGTGACATCAATGAAAACCAACTATCCAACACTTGCTTCTTTGCAAGTGAAATATTTCAACAAGGTTAGGATCTATGTAACTATGGCTATCTCTAGAATCAATTAAAATTGTTATGGGTTGGTTATCAATATTATCTTCTACTTCAATCATGGGGAATTGGAGTTGTTCTTGCTTTTTATCCAAGGCTACATAAATCCTTGGCATGTTTCCTCCCATGTCTTCAACTGTAGCATCCTCTTGAATATTTTGAATAATCCTCATCCTTTCTCCTTTATGACAGAAATCCTTACACAAGTGGTCTCCTTCACATCCTCAACATTTATGGGTTTTTTCCATGTCCTTTTCCCAAAACAATATGCCATCCTAGGCACATTTTGGGCTAACTATCCCTGCTTATATTCTTGAGATTTGTTCCTATGAAAGGTGGCTTAAAACATTTCTTCCTTTGATCGACATTACCCTTTATCTTTTCATACCAATATTTTTGGAAAGTGGGTCGCCCTCTACTCTACTCATAAATGTGTTTTGTGTTCCTTAAGGCCTCCTCCAACGTCTTGAGGTTATCATAATGTGTCTTATCAATGTAGAAAGTATGTATCCCACTAAGAAAACTTTGGATTTTAATCTTCTCATCCTTCATGAAGCCAACATACTTAATCAATTCAAAGGATCTCCTCTCATATTCCTCCATTGTCATGCTTCCCAATTCGAGTTCAAAGAACTCTTTCATATTCTTATCATAATAACTCTCTGGAAAGTATTTATACTGGAAATATCCCTTGAACTGTTTCTATGAGACCTTCTTCTCCTCAAGGTGTTTGACCCGATTAAGTTGATCCCACCACACGGATGATTTTCCTTTAAGGTGGTAGGTTGCAATTATGATTTCAACATATTTGATGGGTAACCATAAACTTGAAAATATTTCCTCATGTCCAATAGTTAGGCTTCAACTTCTTCTCCCTTTCTATGCTCTCCATCAAAATTTGGCTACTTGAATTTCTTGAGATCACCTTGCAAAATAACTAACTTAGGTATTCTCTTCTGCCTTCTGACAAGGGACACACTTGGGTTTCTCTATGGCCTTGAATAAGAATGATATCTTCTATTTCATTTCCCCGGTGAGTGATTTTGTCTGCTCACACTCCTTGAATGACAATCATCCCTATGATCATCCCTTCTATCATGGGATCTGGATGTTGCCACTTTTCTAACACTAGTTGCATGCTTAGAGCCAGAATCCTTGTTGACTTGTCTGTGAAACATATTCAGACTATATAGCATCTCATTGTGATCTTTCATCATCCTTTCATTATATTCCCTATATCTCTACACTTATATCTGCAGGCTTCTCATAGTTTCAACCAGCTCCACAAGCTCGACCTTGATTATTCTTCCATTGGAATCAGTCTTATGATTTTCCATGCTGACATGTAGCCCTCTGATCTCATCCTCATGGTTTTAAGGACCTTGGGCATCCTCCATATCTCTAGTTCTCATACAGGAACTACATTTTCCCTTTTGTACCTCTAACTCTGCAAGAAAATGAGCATGCAACAATTGTTGTTAGAATTAGGGACATTGCATAATACTTTATTAATTAGGTTACGGGACATTCTTAATTTCAATTTATAAATAAAACAAATGCACTAATCCAAAATTCAAATTCTTTAGACACATTCCCCATCTCTCCAGCGATCGTACTCATCCCTCGTTCTAAGTATGATGGAATATACTTATGATGATATTCCATCATACTATCAAATTTTTATGTTGACAATCTTTTCAAAGTTTCAACTTTTTATTCAAATTGTTGACTAGTTATGAGCATTGAATTTGATATCAAATTTGGATCTGATACTTTGATAGTAATACCTGCAATATCCATCCCAATGAATTTTGAATATGCCTCTGTCTTTTTATGTGATAATTCATTAAGTTCATTTAATAATCATATTAATATATTAATCCTTTGAATCCAACATGTTTTTAATTGCTTTATACGTCTTTGAGAAGGAAAATATTCTTGTTTTCTTATTTGTTCTCTCATTGTCAAGACTTTTGCAGCAAACATAGCAACTCCATCTATAAAGAATCCTGCATCATTGTCAAGACTTTTGCAACAAACATAGCAACTCCATCTATAAAGAATCCTTCATCATAACTTATATTGGCTTTATACCTCTATGATAAATAATTTAGCTGGAACATATTAAGGAAGAAAAAGAGGTTTCTCAAGAGAGCAAAAAATTCTGATAATATTGTAATCATCCATTTTCTCCAGAACTCCCTTTGTGTTTAGAAACACAGATGCTTCAAATGAAAGTCTACAAGTATCTTCTCCAAAGAGCAATTTTTTTAATACAAACACAAAATCATTATAAACTTCCTAAAAATGATGAACAAACTTTTGTCTCCACAGGGCCTGATACCACATGCTCATGGGATCAACCTTGGAATTTACCCTATTTTCGATACTCAAGCCTTTAAAACTATGACAATATGTAATGGAAAATATCAGATAAGAAGCCTTGTAGAAATTCTTCTCACCCTTAAAATTGATTAATTGTTCAAAGACTTCATTAAATATAATTTTCACCCAGTCAAAGATAGCATTTTCATGGACTATAAAATGTAGAATATATAAGGCCAACTGATGAATAGTCACAGTAGAACCATGACCAGTGATTCTAGTAAAAATCCAAGCAATTTCTTGATAAGAGTCTTTCAGAGAACTCACCTGAATCCTGAATAAATCTTTTGGCATTTTTGTTGGTTCTTGCAAATACTCTTGTAGGAGCTTTATTCCATTATTTTTTCCTTTAAGAAAGGTTATGGCTTCATCTCTTTTATAGGTGAGATTCGACTCTAGTAATTTCAATRATTTTTTGAAGACTGGTGGAGCTAATGAAATAGGGRAATTGTTTTACAATGGAATCATCCTTCTATTCTGAACAAATTTATCTATGCACCAAGTGAATACTTCTTTACAGTTGAAAAATTCAGGAACAAAACCAGCATGAGCCATTCCTGAGGTCCAAATTTTATTATTTTCTTTATTTGGAGATGTTGCATAATACTAATAAGATCTTGACCAATGATAATTACGGTCTTCTCTGGCAAACAAATCCAAAGTATCTCCGCAGAATTGTTTTTTTCCCTCGGCCATGTTCACCAGTTTGATGAGCTTCCTTATATCACTGCTTAGAACAATGGTAAGATAATAATACTTAATTTATATTTTTGATGGATGAATATAAGAATTAAATGTAATTTCCTTTCCGAAATATGTCATTTAATAACGACCTTTTCGAAATTCAATTTAGTAGTTGAGTCTGTAGAATCAATATTAAATATAACTTGAGAAGAGTGAAAGAAATATGACATGTCATGGAAGGGATTCAGAGATGGAAGAAATAATTTAACAAGAGCGCGAGTCTACGAGTCCACAAATCTATGAAATGGTTAAGTATTGGTATTTATCGGTTGGACTTATATAGATGGATTGGTAAATAATTATGAGTCCGCGAAAAATAAAAATAAGTTATGTGTTGGAAGCAGGATTGTGAAATAATAAAAGATACATATTATGAGTCCTCCACCTGCAAACTCACCAAGATATGGGAAATTGGCTAAGTATGATACAATATGTAGGCCACGAAAAAGAGAAGTGTGAATTCTATGACACAGAATTCTTGTGGGAACATTAAAACTTTAAGTATGGAAGAGTGAAATAAAATAAATGTATGGGGTTCAACAAGTGCTCAATTCAAAATTCTAGGTTAACATATCTCTTATCCTCCTCAAGAGATTTCCATTGAATGCTCATTTTCCCAAATCTGAGCTTTGAGCTGATAGTTATAGTCTATGGAAGTTTCAACTGTTTTCTCATTTTTAGCCCTTACTTCTATAGGTGTCTTCTCTCCCATATTGTACAACTTCAGGTACCCATATTACAATTATGGTTTCTATGGTCTATGGGATTTCCACAAACTAATATTGTGCCTCAAAATGACTTCTGAGCAAGGAATTCTAGCTCTATTATGTGCTAGGAATAGCTCGTTGGAAATCCCTTATTGAGTTATTTCTTTCTAGCAGTAGAGACTACACATACGTAAGGCACACACAATTATTTCAATTTAGACGACCCAAAAATGTTGTTTAGGCCCTCAAAATGCTTCCGCAAGTTGATGACCTTCAAAAATATGAAAAATTTTATAGAATTTGACTGTTTTAGTATTGTAACAATCTGAAAACCTGACCTGCACCTTATCTTGGAAATCTAGCTGACATGACAAGGCACGTATCTGTTGAGTCCACATGTCATCCCTTGATTCGGCCATGTTATCATCCATTGTTCTTCTCCATCGGTCATTGGAAAAACCTTCCACAAGCCTATTAGGCTCTCCTTTGCATACTCTTCCCATCAGAATGTCAAAATAACATGTTATAAGGTTTTCTCGCGACTTGTGGCCAACAAACCTATCGAACTCTTCCTCGCGAACCTTTCCCATCAAGATGAAAACTCAACCTTCTATTGTTTTTTTCCCAAAGACCACAACCCATAAGCCTGATGGAAACACCTTCGCGGACGTTTCCTCACAGAGTGAAAAATTAAACTTGAATTGTGATTTTCCCAAAGCATGCAACCGACAAGCCTATCGAGAACAGATTCAAGAGATTTTTCTCGTGGGGTTTCAAATAACCATTAATATTTTTCGATACTTGCAACCCACAATCCTATTAGGCTTAACTTCATAGACCTTTTCCCGTGGAGTGTCAAATTAACATGCCATTAAGATTTTTTTGTAGCCTACAAGCCTCTCAGGCTTAACTTCGTAGATTTTTTATTTGGGAGTGACAAATTAACATGCCATTATTATTTTTCCATGACCCGTAGCTCGCAATCCTATCAAGTTTAACTTCGCAGACTTTTTACCACAGAGTGTCAAATTAACATGCCATTAATTTTTTTCCGCAACCCGCAACTCGGAAGCTTATCTGAGTTAACTTCGCAGAATTTTCTCCACATACTATTTCAATCTTACAATGAATCTTGATCACCAATATTCTATATCGGGGTGATCTCATCCATTGGTTTATGAAACTCTCCAAACTTTGTCGAACTTCCCTAATTCTTGCAAATGAATCTTAGCCATCAATTCTTAATGTCGATAAGATTTGGGTCGTTGATATTCCAACTCTTTAGTCACCATTAGAACATAGAATCCAACCTTATATGATAAGTTTAACTTTGCAACCTACATATCAATGCCATTAAACCTCTCTTTGATGGTTCTAAGGGAAATTTAAACTCGAAAATGTTGATGAATTTGGGGATTTCACTCAGTTTTCACAAATTTCCCCAAATTCGTCACAGGTGAAACTCTTCAAAGAAAATTTATACCAAATTTGCACAGGTCTTGGCCCATACAAAATCAGTGTTGAACCTTGAGCTCTCATACCAATCTATAATGTCCCCAGTACTCAACCCATAACAAAATTTTTGATACCATAAATTTAATTACTATGCATCATGTTAAAATTCCCATACATTTAACAGTAATTATTTAAAACATGAATGTAGCTCATATAATCCCATGAAACAACATATAAATCATTTCAAACACAAATTAAATGCACAACAATATAAACCCATAATATAACTCAGATACGAGATACAAGCACTTATATTTTTATAATAGTTGTGCAACCAACTGCAAAGGATGGACGTTCCACCCAACCATAGACTTTTAGTTCCAAATATCAACAACAAGTCACCCCTAAGATGGGTTTAGAAATCCAAAAAATAGGGTGTCTCTCCACAGTCCACTCACAACTCGGTTTTCCCACAAACCACTAGTTTTTCCAACAACTATCCCAATTCCTTAAACTCTCTTCCTCCCAACCTGCCATATCCAAAGAATGTACCCCCTTCTATACAAGTAGTCCCTCAGGTTGTACCATTATTTTATCAAGGATTCCAACACAGGTTGGCCATGAATATATCTACTGGGGACTCTAGAGATGTCAACTACAAGGAAAAACTAACAATAGCAAGTTTGTTGCTTCAGTATAAACTCTCACAAAGGGAGTTCACTCTATAGATCTGACAACATGCCTCTTCTACAATCCCAAGATATTGCTTCTTCATCCTTCAATAGATCCAAATAGATACTAACATGTCCACCATTGTTTCCTCTAAGATCCAACAATTTGCTTTATCTTCCTATCCCCAAAATTTTCCTGTAAAAAAACTCCCTTCCTTTCCCATATGGATTTCCTCTTCATTTTCCTCCTTTCTTGCCTCACACTCTTCCCTAAGATGATTGTACTTCATCCCCCGTTCTCCCAGTAACTATGGGATGTGACCTCTCACACCCACCCTCTTACATGCATTCAATTATTGGTCTCTTCTACACTTGAGGGAAACAATTAGAAGCTTCACTCAAAACATTAAAATCAGGAAAAAGATTTGGGAATTAAACTCATGAATAAAAACCCCCTTAGACCCCTCCACTCTTGTGGATTACTCAACCCCCATATCTCTGCCCATGTTCATTTGCAGTTGACATCGCATTTTTATTTATAAAATCTGAATATACAAGTTCACATATTACATCGCCTGGCCTGCAACCACATGTCATATCTATATTATACATTAGTAATAAAATAGGGATTATAACATGGATGCTACAACCCATATATCTTGAAGTCTGGAAGGATTTTTCCAATTCGTAAAATAATCCTAGAGGATTCCCAATCTCTTTGAACACATCGTCTGACCACGGGATCAACAACAAATATGGGAGTCTATCCCATACTGGAACCAGCACTAGCTTATCAAACTTCGCATCAAATTCAACTCTCCATTTCTTCAGAAAGAGGGCTTGAGATCCCCAATTCCATATTGAGTGAAGAATTTGATTGGTGTCATCCTCAGATATCATAATCCCAACCATCCAACCTTTGGCTAGTATCATATTCTGGGGCTTGTACCTAAGCATATTGGAAAAATTGTCAATGTTCCATGATCCAAGTGAACATTAGTGGCCACTCACCTCTTCCACTAGTTCATCATGGTTCTCCATATTGGGATTTTTTTTATCTACAATTTTTTAATTCCTAAACTTTCAGGGCCATTTTGAGGCCTTAAACAATGTTTTTTGGCCATTTGGGTGCCCGGGTAACCATGGCCTTCCAAAGCCTGCTAACTATTGTGCTTCCTAGTTAGATCTTTCCAACAAATTTACTTAAATTCTTAATTTGATTGAAAACAATTTCCTCACCTCTAACTTCTTCACCTTTAAAGGAATTTTATATGAACAAATTGAAGGCATAGCCATGGGGTCGTCTTTATCCTCAATGGTTGCCAATAATTTTATGGAATATTTTGAGGATTTAAATTTAAACAACTTTCATAAAATAAAATAAAATGTTTTTATTTATTTATTTATTAGTGATACATTTTTCATATCACCTCATAGTCTTACCTCATTGAACTCATTATTCAACCATCTTAACAGTGTTTCCTCCCACATCCAATTTACTATGGAAATCCAAACTGAAAATTCTCTTCCCTTCCTTGATGTTCTCATTTCTTGCCAACGTGATGGAACTCTTACCTGTCAGCTCTATAGGAAAAAGACTCACATTGAAAAATATCTTCACACTCACTCTCACCATCACCCAACCTAAAAATATGTCGTTCTTAAAAAACTAGTAACTCAAACCATTCAAATCTTTGCTCCCCAATTCCCGACAAAAGAAAAATACCACTTTACTAAGGCCCCTATGGACAATGGTTACTCTATCTCTCAAATTAATAAAACTTTCCACTCAACCCTCCATTATAAATCCAAAACTACACCCCCTCCTCCCCACCTTTAGCCTTATTTCCCTTCCCTACATCCAAGGTATCACTAATCATATTTCAAATATTTTGGATAAAAAGAATATCAATATTATTTTTAAACCCTAAAACAATTATTTAAAACTGTTAAGGATAAATATGATCTTATGCTTGGCCAAGGAGTTTAGAAAATACCATTCTCTTATGGAAAATCATACATTTTACAAACTAATGGATCTTTTAAATCCCAACTCAAGGAGCATATAGCTAACACATTCCACAACCACGTCTCTAAGTCAACTATTGTTGAACACTCTCACAATTACAAACACCTTATTTTCTTTTTCCAAACCATGATTTTGACCTCAATACCCTTTCACTCTTCTCACATCATCTTGGAAGTGTTGGAAATTGAAAAACATCCCAATAATTTCAATTGAGAATATGTGTATAAACTCAGTCAATCCTATAAACCCACCATTCATTTCTTGAAGAGACTTTTTCTCTTTTAACTCTATTTTTATGTGGCTTATATCCACTTCCTATTAAACATTTAACCTTTTAACACCCCCTCCTCCCCTCTCTTTTGTTTGACTTCATCATCGTAATCACATTAGTTTGATTTTCTTCTTCCTTTAGTTCAATATCTTAATTCCTTTATTTAATTCCCTTTATATCATTTTTTATTCTTTCTGTTATCGCTCTGTAAATTCCCAGAGGTTGTCGGGAGTTAGAAGAAATTTATCAGAGGTAACTTTATCCAACCACTTCGAAACTGGGATCTAGCCCTGCCAGTTTCAGAGAGAGATATCTCTGTAAGATTTAACTTTGTTTCAGATTTAGATATTAGGCTAGTTAAAAAAATAAGACTATTTTGTTTGTTTTATAAAAATGGCTGAAATATTGCTTACGCATCCATTGGGCTATGAAGTCTATTTTATAAAGTTTGAGACCAAAGAATAGATTTTATAAGGTGTTTTCACAGGGCAAGATAATGCAACTGTTAGATCCTTTAAAATAAAATGATCGATTAGCAGAAAAGATGAGATAATCAGTTAAAATAAAGAAGCATTTAAGAATTTCTCTATCATAACATCATAAGATAAACACTTAGATATTCAAAAGGCAAAAACAGAGTATACAAAGATAAATTCTGCAACTTTAACTTCTTTTAAATGATAAGATGTAGAAAACATAAATGATTACAAAGACAGAAAAAACCATTCAACGAAGAGGAACCAACATCACCAACAGTTAACACGTAGGAATCCTGTGAAATGTCCTTTTATTACTGGTAGATCTCTTGAGAAAAATTACAGTGCTTACAACTTGCTTGGGCATAAAGATCAACCCTAACTACTTCAAAAATTGAAGTATTTATAAGAAAAATTACAAATGATCCTGTCATTAATGATCAGGACGTGTCAAATCCAAAGCTAACTAACTAGATAATAGAATACAAAATTGTAGGAACTGCTAATGATCTGTCGGATTCTTCATGTTGATTTTGGGAAAGGTCATTGGGGAGTCATTCACTTGACCTTGAATGCTCCACATGATGACTCGGCTTGTACACCTCATTCTTTATTTGATCAAAGCACACAGATCCTCCCATCTTTGCTGACTAGGAATGGTGACTTTGAGTAGTCTTCGGTACACTTCGTCCATTTCTGTGTATTTTGCTAAAGTTGGCTTGGTGATGAAAATATAATTGATTTCATGTTGGATGATGAGATCTAGTTGCAGAGTCTCTAAAAATGATTTACCTTTTATGCTACCATGTATCCCTGAAAACTTGGATCTCTCCTTTGCCACCAAGGCAATCTTTTTCTTGTAGTCAGACAGAGTCATCAGTTTTTCATTTAAAACCAGCAAACTGGGAAGGCCTTTCTTCTTCAAAGCATCAATCTTGCTGAAGAATATATGAACTCCGATATCCATGTTCTGGGCTCTCTCTTCCAATTGCAACAGTAATCCTCTTTTTGTCAGGACCTTCTTAAGTTCGAGGATAGTCTCAGTCCTATCCTCAATTTTCAGACTTTCGAGCTCATCCTTAGTCTTTGAATTTAGAAACTTGATGATTTCATTTTCTTCTGTGGGAATTTCTCCCAACTCTCCCTTGATCCTGTCGATGGTCTGCTTGCTCCTTAACACCAATTTGTGTTTCTCAAACATGATCTGCATGAGGGGCCATATTTCTGTCATGGATTTTGAAATATCCATCCAAATGTTCTCCTTGGCTTCTGCTAGTGTTCTTCCCACAACTATTTTATTTTGTAGTTTTTGTATCTCCTGCTTCAGTTTTTCTGATGAGTGACTCTTAGTGTTGTAGCTGGCCTGGAAAGAAGATTTAAGTTCCTGGAGATGCTCCATCTCTTGTTGCAATTTTTTAATTTCTGCTCCTTGTAAAGTCATTTCATTCATTGACTTTGCTAGAGTTTCAAATGTCTCTAGAACTGTCACTGGGGTAGCTGATGGAATTTTTGATGTGGTAGTTGTTGCTACTGTCGTTGTGCTAACTCTTGTGAGGGGAACTGCACTCAATGGGATGACCTCCATAGGCTTTGTCTGTTCTTTTTCCTTTACTAGTTTTTCCATCTCTGCTTCCATCTCTTTGATTTATTCATTTTGTTCCATGATCAATTTTAGCATCTCCTCTTTTTGGCCCTCTGTCTCTGCCATCTCTTTGGTTTGTGAGTCTTCAGTAGCTGACAGTTTTAATTGCTTCCTCAAGGAGGCTATGTCAACATTCTTTTTCTTCATCAACTCTTCAGCTACTTTCACATTTGAGGGGTCATACCCAATCTTTAGTACCAGCTCTTCCAAAGACTTGATCATGTTGTCTTTTGCAAAGGAAGACACTTTCTCTGGCTTTAATTGAGTCTGAACATTGTTCAGAGAAACTTGTAATTTTGCAGCAGTTGTGTAAGCATTTTCCAATGTTGAGAAAACCATTTCTCCAGTCTATCTGTGCAAATCCATCTGATCAGCTGGATGTACTTGATTGGCATCAAACTCAAGTGTTGACCTTTTGTAATTGGTGGTTTCCTTTGGATGGGGTACCTATGCCTATAGAAACGCCATGTGCATTCTCCCTTTTTATGTATCAAAAGAAGAGATAAACCTATGATGTGATGTTGATGTCTGTTTCCATAATTGACCATAAGTGTTATTGGTCAACATCTCGTTCTTATTCTTGATTAAATCATATTTCTCAAAGATACTTAGTTTTGCAGACCCTTGTGATGGTCAGGCAGTCAAAGTGGTATCAATCTGCATTTTCGAAGAAGTGGACATCTTCTGCTGATTACTTGAGAAAAATGGTGAGTGTTCTCCCTCGATTACTGTGGTAGAATGGGTCTCTTCCTCTCTTGACCTGTCAGGTGTAGGACTGGTCTTGGGCCTTTCCCTGTAAACCTGGAATTCCTCTGCTGAGACTTCAATAATTGAAGGAGAGGAATCCTTTCTGGGCCTTTTCTCCTTTGGTATCTCTGGAGTAGTTTTATGTGCCAAAATGGATGGAGGAAACTGATTTTCAATTTCTTCCAGAGTGTTCACCTCCCACTCTGTTTGATTCATAAATTTCTCGATCTCTGGTTTGGGCACATGAGCATATGGGGAACTTTTATTCCTCAATCTCATTTCTGCAATGATCCCGCATGGATCATAGTGCCAAGGGAAACTGATGCCAAACTTCATTTCCTTTAGTAGTTTGTTTTCCTCTTCCCCGATAACTTGACTGTTACAGATAAAAGATCTTATCTGCCCTTTAATTCGCAACTATTGTTTCTTCTACAAAACTACGAAGTGTATGTCGTCTGAATTGATCATTTTCCTGATGTATTCCAAGGCGAATATCCTAACAGGTACATATATGGGAATCTTATAAGGAGCCATATCACATCCGTAAATTTTGATTTCCATGTGATTTTGATACAGGTACCAATCCCCAGTCTTGGAAAGGTCTGAGAGGTGTAAAAATATTTGAATCTCCTCATTTATCCTCGGTTCCTGTCTACCACTGAGCATGCTTACCACTGGGTGGTAAAACTACTCAATGAATTGCTTGAAATTAAACTCTATGGATTTTTTTCTCAGTAATGAAGTCCAAGAGATGACAGGTTGCGTTTTGTCATCCTAGTCTAGTTTCTGCATGGGAAATAATAACTTATCTGCTTGAAAGAACATGAACATGTAAGCCAATATTGAAGAATACCGAAACATGCCTTCGATGGGAAATTTGAACAATTGCTCGTGAATGTTCTCGGCCAAGAAACTGTTGTAATTGAACTGCACGGTGGAGCTTTGCTCAGTGGAGAAGATAGATAGATAACCCAAGATTGGTTCATCTACCCATTCATCTGAGAAGTATCCAAGTAGGTTGCAAAGAGAAGAGATAATTTGATTTCCCTTTACAGAGAAAATTGATGATTGATACGGGGGATTTTATTTGGGTAACGGGGCACTCTCAGGGAGGAAGAGTTCAAAAATCTGTTCTCTCTGGGGAAAAGACAATTTTTGATACATTTCCGTTAGGATTTCAATTGTAAAAGGAGAGACGGATTCGACTCTAGTTATTTGTAGCATATGGTCAATGGCTTCAGGCATGATGGTGAACAGGGTCTCTCCAGAGGATGAAATGACGTCTCTCTGATTGGGAAGGTAATGGGCCTGGCACTTGAGGGCGAATTCGGGAAAATGGTGAATTTGGGGAAAATGATACAGTGGGAGATTGGACTCCTAGAGTCCAATCTCGTCACTTTGATCCATGAAGGTCTCCCTAAACCATGAATGCAATTCGGCAAAATCGAATTCAGATCTGGTCTCTGAGATCAAGTAGTCTTTGTCAACTAGTGGGATCCGGTCAAGATTGACAAGAGGCAGGAGGAATGGATTTTCCTCAACCTCTGATTTATTAGGTTTTGGTGCCATCAATTCAAGGGGTACCTGCAAAATGAAACAAAAAATGTTAGCGGGTGATTRGTTTTATCTCAGTTACTGGCTGARAATGGTGGGMRAAATGAACTTATGGTATGCGGAAAATGTGAACAGTGCGATAATGGTGGAAATGGGATCAAATTTGGGCGGATGGGTATCTGTTGGGCACATGCGACAGGTCAGYGAGCTAACGGATATGTTAGCATGTATTAATTGGCCAATAGATAACTTGGGTATGAGGTGGAAAGTAAAGGACGGGTGAGAGGTGTGCCAGGATGATGTGGAAAGCAGTGATTGGAGGGTAGGTGAAACGGGACCTGACGTGTGATGGGTAAGTGGGGAGAGATATGCCGGCGAAGTAATGAGACAAGACTTGTAAGAGGGGGTAGTGGAGTGTGACATTACGAAACGACGAGGTAGTGGAGTGTGATGTCATCAAGCGGTTGTGGTATAGCAAGGCTGGTATGGCAGTATGTCAAAGGGGGGGGTAGGCAGTAACTGGTTTAGAGAAAGGGGGGTCCGACGTAAYGGATCTATTTGTATATTCTACAATCCAATTTGAATTTGATAGTATGATGGAATATCATCATAAGTATATTCCATCATACTATCAAATTTTTATGTTGACAATCTTTTCAAAGTTTCAACTTTTTATTCAAATTGTTGACTAGTTATGAGCATTGAATTTGATATCAAATTTGGATCTGATACTTTGATAGTAATACCTGCAATATCCATCCCAATGAATTTTGAATATGCCTCTGTCTTTTTATGTGATAATTCATTAAGTTCATTTAATAATCATATTAATATATTAATCCTTTGAATCCAACATGTTTTTAATTGCTTTATACGTCTTTGAGAAGGAAAATATTCTTGTTTTCTTATTTGTTCTCTCATTGTCAAGACTTTTGCAGCAAACATAGCAACTCCATCTATAAAGAATCCTGCATCATTGTCAAGACTTTTGCAACAAACATAGCAACTCCATCTATAAAGAATCCTTCATCATAACTTATATTGGCTTTATACCTCTATGATAAATAATTTAGCTGGAACATATTAAGGAAGAAAAAGAGGTTTCTCAAGAGAGCAAAAAATTCTGATAATATTGTAATCATCCATTTTCTCCAGAACTCCCTTTGTGTTTAGAAACACAGATGCTTCAAATGAAAGTCTACAAGTATCTTCTCCAAAGAGCAATTTTTTTAATACAAACACAAAATCATTATAAACTTCCTAAAAATGATGAACAAACTTTTGTCTCCACAGGGCCTGATACCACATGCTCATGGGATCAACCTTGGAATTTACCCTATTTTCGATACTCAAGCCTTTAAAACTATGACAATATGTAATGGAAAATATCAGATAAGAAGCCTTGTAGAAATTCTTCTCACCCTTAAAATTGATTAATTGTTCAAAGACTTCATTAAATATAATTTTCACCCAGTCAAAGATAGCATTTTCATGGACTATAAAATGTAGAATATATAAGGCCAACTGATGAATAGTCACAGTAGAACCATGACCAGTGATTCTAGTAAAAATCCAAGCAATTTCTTGATAAGAGTCTTTCAGAGAACTCACCTGAATCCTGAATAAATCTTTTGGCATTTTTGTTGGTTCTTGCAAATACTCTTGTAGGAGCTTTATTCCATTATTTTTTCCTTTAAGAAAGGTTATGGCTTCATCTCTTTTATAGGTGAGATTCGACTCTAGTAATTTCAATAATTTTTTGAAGACTGGTGGAGCTAATGAAATAGGGGAATTGTTTTACAATGGAATCATCCACGATCATTTTATCCTTTAATTCTCGTGGAGTTGGGGATGCCTCCAAGCTACTAGCCCTCAAGCGACTGATTAATTTGCGCGATCTTGATGTAATTTTGTTACAAGAAACCATGTGTGAAGGCTCCAAGGTCATTAACACTCTCTCCCATTCATTGAAGGATTAGTATTTCTACTCTCTAGACTCATTTGGCCTTTCCGGGGGTCTAGTGACATCCTAGAATTCTAAATTCAAGATCATTTCTTCTTCGATTATGAATTACAAAATTATGGTGGAACTGGAAGCATTCGACCTGGGCTCTTCTTTTCATATTATCAATCTCTATGGCCCTTGTGCTGACAAGAATCCATTATGGGAATATTTATCCTCATCAGGAAACCTCTCAGACGATAACATTATCCTAAGGGGTGACCTCAACTTCACTATGTCTCTCAAAGAAGTATGGGGTTTACATCCTTGCAAGGACCCCCTAGAGGGGTTTTTCTCTCACCTCTTGGAAGCAAACCACCTAATATATATTGAGCTTCCTAATTTAATGTCGACATGGAGGAATGCAAGGAAAGGGGAGGAAGGAGTTTCTAAAAGACTAGATAGATTCTTGATCTCAGGTTCCTTTATGAGTGGGCCTTGGTGCATCAAATCTTGGATTGGAACTGGAGGCAGCTCTGATCAAGTTCCTATTCTTTGTATTAAAAAGGGAGACTCATATTTAAAATAGATTGAATTAGATTTGGCCAGATCAACTGGTGATGTGGAGAACCCACATTTAATATTAGATTCAATGCTTATTTCGAAGGAGCAATTTGAAGAGTGGAATTGTTGAAGACTCCATCAACTAAGAGATTCAATAACTTGACCAAGTATTCAGAATTGGAAGTGGAGAGTTGGTTAGTTAGTTATATAAATAAAAATGAAAATATTGAGGATACACTACACCAACTTTCAATTGACTTTAGAGATCTAGAAAGTTTGTTATTCAACATAAGAGTAAGGCAAGAGATAACTATTGCACTTATGGGAGATTATATTGAAAATTGGTTAAGAATGTCTTAATTAAAATAACAGAACCATATCAAGAAGAGGCAGTTACAACTGGTCATGAAATTCAAGCTAGGGAGATTACAAAAGAAACCTCATCATGTAGATAACAAGAGAGACAATCCATCACAGTAAGTGAACTGTCATTTTTCATAATTCCTTATATTTTATACTTCGTTCAGAAATCGTCCAATTGTGTTCTTTGATTTCTTGAAATTCCATGACTGATATCTAATCGCCTCTCCTTATCTTCTTTCATGTCCAGTCTTGTTATAATTTATTTTATGGTCCATGGGAGCCCCATCCCAATCTGCTAGCGAGAAAAAAAACCCCATGACTACACTAGGGTTTACAATGTAGGCAGATCAATTAACTGTTTAAAAGTCAACTACTTCTCTAACTACCCCAAACATACCAAAACTCATACAAGAAAATAAAAGATGAGAGGTATCGGGTAACTATACCTCTACTCCGTGTCCGGTGATGATGCCCTCACGCTTGAAAGCTTCATTGACTGCACAACTCCTCCTAAGGATGACCTGCATTCAAAGATAGACAAACAAAAAGACTACAAGCATGCTATTTCATATACAAATTAGGGTTAGATGTTAGAATGTAAAAACATAAACCAATAAAATCATTCAATACACCATGATTTGGGATAGGAGAAATAATTCTCTTATTAATAACTCAATGATTATACCTTTACAACCAAACCCGACTACTGCTCCATGAACCTGGTCCGGGATCCTCTTCACCAAGCTCCAATTGCACCTTTGTATGGATTCTCCTCTCAACCTTCTGATCTTTTTTTGGGAAGTGAATGGGTTTTGACAGAGGAACAAGGGCTAATTGGGGAATGCTGAGGCAATTCTCACAAAAGGGCTACAATAATCTTTGGCAAGGAGGGGATGTGAAACGGGCATAGTTTCACTGTTCTTATGTCTAGATCTGGAATGAGACCCCAACACCTCATTTTATATGACAAAAGGATGGTTATTCGGTTGGGTGACAGGCTATAGGCAGTGGATTAGTTGGGAAACTACCCAATAGCCCGTAATCTCAACGAATTCCTTGCAACTTTTTATTTTTTGCAACTTTTGCAAATATATGCAAGATGTAATGGTGCAACATGTGTATGCACATGAGCTATAGTGGTGCAACAAGCATATGTACGAGGGTAGTATTGGTGTAGGGCGCGTACATCTTCAAAAAAATCATTTTTTAGAAGAGCAACTCAGTAATGCTTTGGAAAAAATGCAAGTAAGAGGGCCAAAGGCCAGGTATGCATGTGTAGAGAAATTTAGGGTTATAACAAATGCGCCCTAATGTGTGAGTTCATAAGAGCATCTGATGGAAAAAATACATTACAAAACTTCACCAATGTACGAAAAGAGTGAGCCCGGGACCAGAATTGGGGAGGTGCCATTTACAAAATAACAATTGTCTCTCTGAGGTAGGCATACCCATGCTTGGGATGAAATAAATCATGGATGAAAATCAAATACATTGCAGATCCATGTCATATAACTATATAAAGTGTATCCGTGAGCAATACACAGTGGATCTACATCTCAAAATCAAAGATATACAAGTATAGTATCCATCTTCAAGAAGCCAATAACGCCTAATGGCTGGAGATGAGGTCTTCATAGCTCAAGTAACAACTTTAAGATCTTAAAAACTTGGGTAGGAGTACAATGTGAGTGTATGAATTCACTACCCATAGGTCTTCGACGGCTCGTCCGGAAAAGACAAGAGGATCTCGATGATCAGGCAGAGAACTTCGTTGATTTTGAATCAGGATTTGATTAGACTTACGGGATGGTCAGGTTATGAGGTCAAGAGAAAAACTACAAAAAGGATGACTCGGGTTGGGTGAAACTTCCCTTTGGAAAAAATCACGAAAGATGATCAGTCTCAGGCAGCATGACATTGACATAAGTTCATGATGCAGGAGGCCACGCAAACTCTCCATGTGTTTGGAAGAGTAACCAAATGGAGGAGGACACAACTCTATGTAGTGAGAACAGCTTCCTAAGGTCATATTAAATCCCAATGCTTGACGAACAAACATAAGGTTGTGATTTTTCCAAGGGCGACTCATTGTGCTGCCAAAAAAGAATATATATTTCTCGTCCCCTCTTTTTTGGTTTTTTTATTTTTTTGTCTTTTTCAATTTTTTAAAGAACTTGAAAAAGAATAAAAGAATGATACGCTACAAAGAAGGAACGAGTGTTGCAAGAAATCATACTAGTTCCAGGTGCAAGGAACACACTAATGCTCAGAGCAAGGAGACATGTGCAGGAAAAGGACACTCGGGGAAAATTCCTCCATGGGTCAAGGTTTCAGGTCACAAAGGCAAAGTGCTACAAGGCTTGCGTATAAGGCATGCTTCAAAGGTTCAGTTGAGAGTGACATGGAGCCGACATTAGGATAAAGACGCAAAGATGAAAATGTGATTAGAAAGACATAATGAAACCCCCTTCAATGTGTTTTTAACGAGTCCAGAGAAGGCAAGCTCGGGTAGTTTTTTCACATTTAGAGAGTCTGAAAAAACATAAAATAAGACGACAAGGAGTACCTTTTTCGGAGATAGTCTAGTCATTTCGAAAAAGGGATAAACTAGCACCAAAAAGACGTCTATTCAAAACCATTTCAACAAGTGTGACAAAGACAAGATCACTCAGCAATATTTTCAATTTTAAGGAGTCTGAAAAGAGATTAACTATGGACTCACATCTGTTTTCTGATTTTAGTCCCCTTAGCTCGAAAAAAGTATAAAAGTTACTGAGGAGAACTCTCCCGGCAAGATGAATATCCCGAGGCATACCTTTTTCCTCCATAATCCATAGGCCAGAAAAAGGGATAAACTTGTGCCAGTAGATGTTCTTCTGTACCAATTTAACGAGTGTGAAAGAACAAGGTCACTCGACAATATTTTCAACTTTAGGGAGTCTGAAAAGAGCTTAACTATGGACTCCATGGGGATTCTTTTTTCGTAAGTAATCTCCAAGGCCCGAAAAAGGTGATAAACCAAAACCAAGGAGAATGTTCCTTTTTCAAAAATTTAATCCCTCGGGCCTGGAAAAGGGTTAAACTTATACCTAAGAATACTCTTCTAGCGAACCGAAGTTCCTAGAGTATACTTTTATTCGTACAATTGACCATCCAGACCAAAAAAGGAGTAAACTACTGCAGGACATACGTGCATTCAAATTTCAGTTTGGCAAGCGTGAAGGGAAACAATATCGTTGGGCAATATTTTCATGTTTAGAGAGTCTGAAAAGGGCTTAAAGAAGACTCTAGGAGGTCACTTTTCTCAGTTAATCTAGACAATATTGAAAATCATAAATCTAGTCTTGTCGGATGTTTCTTTCGGATTTCAAAGCATGCTCATGAGGGAGTCCCACGGGGTAGAGTTTACACAAACACTAGGAACATATAAAGGGGAAGCTTGAAATAACATCGAATTAGGATGGTGATTATCAGATGTCAACTGGTCAACAGTGACAATGCTTCCATTATGAGGGAAATGCATCACCCGAAAGAGCGTAGACACCACAACATTCATAGCATATACATAATCATGCCCAAGAAGCATATTGAAATCTAACAGGACTTGAACCACTATAACATCGACAAGGACAGTCTTCCCACCTAACGAGATAGGCAACTGAGGAAGAACCCCCAAACATTCACTAAGACGTCTGTCAAAAGCCAACAGCTTATGTGAAGTAGTCATAAGCTTGGGAGAACCCAAAGCTTGCCAAGCCAAAGAGGATAAAACACTTGTGAAGGCTCCTTCATCTACAATACATTAGTAAATGTTATTTAAATTAACTTCAACCCTTATTTGAAAGGGTGCAGAAGAAGGAAGACGAGGCTAAACAAGGTCATTCCAATCAAAGGAAACCATCCTAGGGCTTGGAGGGGTGTGCTCGAAGTGAGCGGAATGCCCCCTTGTTGTGAAATTACTGAACTAGAAATGCTAAAAATATAGTCGGTAGACACATCACTCTCCAAGAGAAGAGTGGGATCAGCTAAAAATTACATCAGCGTGACCACTTTGGTAGACTCGACACTCTCCAAGAGAAGAGTGGGATCAACCAAAGACTGCATCGGTGTGACCACTTTCTCAACCATTGGATGAATATGCTGCAAGACAACATGGTCTACAGGAACATCACCCCCCAAAAGAGGAGTGGGATCAGCTGAAGATTGCATCGACGTGACCACTTTCTCAACCATTGGTTGAATATACTGTGAGGAAACCTAAGAAGACTCAGAATCATAAGAGTTTTCAGACAGGGACCACAAACTTCGTACCTCTAGAAGGCTAGGGAATAAATGAGTAAGGTGATCTCCCTTGCAAATATTACAAGGGAACTTAGGCTTATGTCCTATCCGTCTAGGTTTCTCAATAGAATCAATGCACCCAACATGACTAGCAGTGGCTACTTTCACATTTCCAACATGACTTGCAGAGGTTGGTGATGGGTCGATAACATGACTAGCAGTGACTGGAATTTTTCCCCCAACATGACTTGCAGAGGCAGGGTGCTTGCCCCCAGCATGACTTGTAGAGGCTGGGTGTTGGTCTTCAAAATGACTTGCAGAGGTTGAAAAACTATCTCCAACATGACTTCCAAAGGTTGGTGATTTCTTCTTCCTATTCTTCCTCCTTCTATTTCATTTAGACTTCCGACTACTAGTAGCTATACTTTCACTAGGGAAGGCAGAAGGAGGAGGAGAATATTTTGTTGACGAAGGAACATCAACATGATGCCTGTGACATAAAGTTCTTAACTGAGAAGTGTCAAGAGCATTCTGGACATTTGGAATGGTACCCAACCAAATTGGTAGTCCCACATTCAACCCAGGAATGTACAAAGTGGCCATCAAAGGGACACCAACGTTTCTGAAGAAAGGAAAAGCACAAGAATCCCCTTGCGAAGGGGTTCCTTGGTTGGTATCATCGAGAACTTTAACCATGAAGACATTATGCACAGTTTCTCCCCTTGCGGGATCATTCAAGTCTGTAAGAGTCTCACACACTAACTTTGGCGAACTAATAATATCAAAACAACGCCTATAAAGAGACGTCTCCATGTTTCTAAACGGAAGACCAAAAAGTCCTCATGATCGACAGAGTGGGCGGTCTACCACCTTAGGTCAGAGACCCAAAGCAATGACTGAATAACTCACTATGGAAAACCAGGGAGCACAGAGCACAGACTAAAAGTTCCTAAAGGCAAATCAAGCAGACAACTAACTAGTAGGAAGGAAAGTTACGCCAATCAACACTAGAGAAACTAACCGGTGTAAGTGCAACTTGAACATGGAAGCACCCTCTGGGTATACTCTACAAAGCATGATCTGATGTCTTCCCCAGGTACCGCGGTATACCCCCATAGTCACCCCTGTAAGTCCCTAGAATATGGGAAACTAAGTTTCCAACTCCCAATCAGTCACCAGGCGGGTACAGTCGACAGTCAGACAAATCGAAATGAGTAGGATAACAAATCTGAAACCTATCTAGGGTATCGAGAGAAAGTGGTCTGGAAGACAATAGAGGATCTCGAACGGATTCAAGGTCCATGAAGCTCCATAGGCAAATGCAGTCAGTAGTATTTCCATGATAGATCCTCAATATGTGTTCCCCACTACATTTAGTCTGGCTTTGGAGGGGTTATCTTCGTTTCCTTTCCTCAAGCGACCTCATGTTTAGCCCCTGTGTTAGAGGGGGGTCCCGAATAACTTTTACGACACTGGACTTAAACACTCCCTAACTCTGAATCCAATGTTTGTTTAATGACCTTGAAGAGTTTCCTGGCCCTAACCCTAAACTAGTTGGTTGACCCTACAAACAAAAAATTCTAGTTTATTTTAGATTAGTGTTCTTTTTAGAGGCTTGATTTACTCAAAAGGGATGGTAGTGCAACTGATGTTGTTAAGACTCTTGAAAAAAATGAAACTTATAAGAACACTAACAAAGAAGGATTTTATTTCTTATTTTTCTTTTGAAATGCTTTTAAGATGAGAAGAAAACACAACACTATGTTAATTTCTTTTTCTTTTTCAAATAACAATGCAAATCAAATGCAAAGAAAGAAAGAGACCTAAAAACTAAGTTTTTCTTTTATATTTTCTTCCAATCAAAGTAGAACTAACAAAATATTCTAAAAAAAACTGATGAATACACGATCCATGACCCCCCCCCCCCTGCCCCGCCAGGCAGGAGGGGGAATTTTTTTTTTTTAAATGTAACTCATTTTTCTTAAAATTCAATCTAAAAATAAGCTAAAAATGCTAGGAAACACAAGAAGACTAAAGAAACAAGTAAATTGAAATCTAACCCAAGCTATGGCTGTAAAAATAGAGAATCTGAACTATATCAAGAAACCCTGAGAAGTATAAACCTCAATCAGGAAAGAGGTTGGTTGCTTCTTTTTTTTTTTAATTTCTTGAACCAGATACAATATTGTTGCTTTAGCAGCCTGCGTATGTACGCGGGTTGTTTACTGATCAAAGTGTGTATGTACGCGAGTTGACCCAAAGCAGGGCGCATACACCACTGTACTTCCTTAAAAAGGAAAGAAAACAGACATTCTTATAGGGTAGGGAGAACTGGTATGGCACATGAAAGTGACCAGAATCCCTTAAAAGACTCATAAGACTAACAAAAACTCAAAAGGAAAAAAACCAATCAGACAACCCAAAATCCACTAAAAAACCCTAGAGGCTTCCCTAGTATGGTCGCCAGTTCTTCTTTCAAAATTTAAGATGGAGGGGGGGAGCATGAATCATGTATTCATCAGTTTCTTTTAGAATCTTTTGTTAGTTCTACTAACGAGAAAAACTCCCCCGTGACTACACCAGGGTTTACAATGTAGGCAGATCAATTAACCATTTATAAGTCAACTACTTCTCTAACTAGCCCAAACATACCAAAACTCATACAAGAAAAGAAAATATGAGAGGGATCGGGTAACTATACCTCTACTCTGCATCCGGTGATGATCCCCTTGCACTTGAAAGCTTCACTGACTGCACACCTCCTCCCAAGGCTGACCTTCATTCAAAGATAGACAAACAGAAAGACTACAAGCATGTTATTTCGTATACAAATTAGGATTAGATGTTAGAATGTAAAAACATAAACCAATAAAAGCATTCAATACACCATGATTTGGGATAGGAAAATTAATTATTTTATTAATAACTCAATGAGTATACCTTTACAACCAAAGCCGACTGCTGCTCCACGAACCTGGTCTGGGATCCTCTTCACCAAGCTCCAAGTGCACCTTTGTATGGCTTCTCCTCTCAACCTTCTGATCTCTTCTTGGGAAGTGAATGGGTTCTGACGAAGGAAGAAAGGCTAATTGGGGAATGTTGAGGCAATTCTCACAAAAGGGATACAATAATATTGGGCAAGGAGGGGATGTGAAACGGGAAGAGTTTCACTGTTCTTATGTCTAGATCTGGAATGAGACCCCAACACCTCCTTTTATATGACAAAATGATGGTTATTCGGTTGGGTGACGAGCTATAGGCAGTGGATTAGTTGGGAAATTACCCAATAGCCCGTAATCTCAACGAATTCCTTGCAATTTTTCATTTTTTGCAACTTTTGCAAGTATATGCGGGTTGTAATGGTGCAACATCCATATGTACATGAGATGTAGTGGTGCAACAAGCATATGTATGTGGGCAGTATTGGTGTAGGGCACATACATCTTCAAAAAAAAAAAAAATTAGAAGAGAAGCTCAGTAGTGCTTTGGGAAAAAATGCAAGTAAGAGGGTCAAAGGCCAGGTATGCATGTGTAGAGCAATTTAGGGTTATAAAACAATCCATTTAGACAAACGCGATCCTTTATTTTATTGTAAAACAAATTATTTATTTCTTAGAACTCCCAAGAGAACTATTTTGGGGTGTAACTTTAATGATTTCTCAAACTTTGCATTTATGAACACGATATTTTTGAAGTGTAACTATCATATTCATTTATGTTTTGAATGAAATAATCTTTTAAAGTTCTCTATATTGTGGACTTATATCTTTCTATCTTATGAATGTGACCAAATTTTATAACACTGTGATGGATGTGAGGAATGTCTTATTTTTATATTATGGTTTCTTCATTGTTGGATGTCCTATATATATTTTATTTCAGTGTGTAAAAGATTCCTAGTCCCTTTTCTTAGGAACTTTTCTTTGAGAATATATATTGTCATATTTTCTTTACATTTTGAAAGCAATAAAGATTGAGGTTTGTTTTTCAGTCTTCCCCTATTTGGTAGATTATTTCAAGGAACAACAAGCTATATCTTTACGATTATAACATAGGAGTACCACCTTTATAAAAACATGGGGGGATTTTATCCTTGTGAGGTTGTTGTTTGGATTTTGGCCAATCTAAACATCAACAATACCTAAGAAGAAAGAAATTGCTTCCTTCAAGGACTAGACACGAATATCAAGAACTATTTGGAAAACATAAAAGTTTGTTCTCTTTTTAGAGATATGTGAAATTATTAAGATGTTTCTTAGTTTTTTTGTCACTCACATAGGCTTGAGTGATAGGACTAACAAGTTTTCTACGAGTGAACAAATGAATTAGGTACTTGCACTAGCTTAGGCAAGGTAACAATACTCTTGCTGACAAATTTTCCCCCTTTCAGACTTGAAAAAAAAGGTGAGAATGGTAGTTCCTAGGGAATAAGGCATGGAATTAAGTCTGATCCCTCAGCTTTGGAATGCGGAAAAACAAGAAAACATGCACAATCGAGAACTATGATCAATTCTCCCGGAAGCAACAACAATGTGTAGATTATGTAGTTCTCGAATGACTATATCCTTAAGAGAAAAATCTATTTTTTCCCCATCACCAAAATGACAAATATAATAAATAGAGAGTAGATTCATAAAGATGCCAGGAACCAAGAGAACATCATTGATGCACCCATCATCTCTCTCCACAATGCTTGATCCTAAAAACCATCAATCTATGTAGAGTCTTTAACTGCAATCTATGAAATGCTACAATTGGACGTGGAAGGAAGAAACTCATGAGAATGAGTCATATGGTGTGATGCACCAGAATCGAGTATCGAGCTCTCTGAAGATGCATATAAAGCTTGAGAAAATAAAGCACATCCTCTACCAAATGAAGAAGGTTTTAGCACTGAAAATTTGTGTTGTTGCATGGCTTCATTCGAAGCTTTTAGTTTTAGACAACATTTGGATTCGATGTGTCCAAGTACACTATAGAGATACTGCAGTTTCACTTGACTTCCTCTTCCTTGTCTTGGAGGATACTCACCAAACTTGGAATATGGAGGAGAAGATTTTGTTTTTTGTTGAGGCTTGGAGGTAGACTCGCCAACTTGAGAAGAATCTTTCTTCTGTTTATATCGAGTTTTGTACTTACCTTCATAGGTATATTAACCACAAGAGTCTGATTCTTAGAGCCAAAAAGAGTATCTAATTGCATAAGCTTAAACTATTATGTGGTAAAACATTCATAGAAAAGATCAAAAGATGGAATTTTAAACTCAACTCCAAGTGCATTCATAGTAGAGTAAAACATGGAGGAAAATACATAAAAAGAACCTTTTAGCTTGGATAGAATCAAGAAAATGAACTCATCATTTGTTTTGGTTTATGTACACCCTTTCAATTGTGCCAACAATAACTTAATTTGGAAAGATAGTGATGATTATTCTTATTCCAATTGTAAGGCTCAAAATTTATTGACTTTACCAAATAAGGAAATCAACTTGACCCAACTTTTTTTTTGGGAGTTTCACATTCATCAATATGAAACAAACAACAAACTATCATTTGTTTTGGTTTATGTACACCCTTTCAATTGTGCCAACAATAACTTAATTTGGAAAGATAGTGATGATTATTCTTATTCCAATTGTAAGGCTCAAAATTTATTGACTTTACCAAATAAGGAAATCAACTTGACCCAACTTTTTTGGGGAGTTTTACATTCATCAATATGAAACAAACAACAAACTATATGAAACAAACAACAAACTATCAGATTGTTTTGATAGGGAAATCTCTTGATTTCGTTGGTAAACATTGGTTAAGCATATTCAGTCAACATTTGCCAAAGCCCTTTAAATTGTAGCAATTGTTACATCTCAAGTTTCCATGTGGGATAATTATGGGGAATTAAAAGCTCAACAATCCTTAATTCCACCATTTTATCAATAGAGAAAAAAAACCAAATATGTATGAGTAATCTCTACATTATGTTAAAAATGTAAGCCCAAGCTCAAAACAAAGAGATCTAAAGGAAATATTTACAACAGCCGATCAAACAATTTAGAGAAATAGGACATATTTACAACAACTGATCAAACAATTTAGATATTTCTGCAAACCATAATACGTGGATGTGTAAATTTGAGTGTAGATGAGCATATTGAAACTTTGAGCTTGTAGATATAAGGTCTGAGCAACTAGAAAATAGGCACAAAAGCCAATAAAAGTTGTTGACCATTACATAAAGAAGACGAACCCGACGATATGGATAGATCCGATGTGGATATATTTTAAGCCAAAATGAGTGAACAAGCAATTACAAATCTGAGTATTTGGCGATGTAGGTACTGTAGTAACAGAAAAAGGTCCAGAATATTTCTTTTATATGTGGCAACATGATCTGGAGATGGTAGTTGCACATAGATTCCCAAGTTTCACAGGCTTACCCAAGACACAAATGGTAATTAGTCTACACCACGATCTCAATTTGGCCAAATCGGATCTACAAGGCCACACTACACCCAAGAACCACGAGTGATCTGAGGTGTTATCTTTAGAATGCTAAGGATTAGATTTGTGGTTGAAGCACCAGATCTGCAACCAGAAACATGCTGCTGCAAACAATGGTTATTCTCTATGATCGGATCTAACTCTTGTAAATCACACAACCTGCAAATATCCTTAAAAAAAAATGAGAAAGGGTTTGCAAAGAAAGCGTTGAAGATGTTTAAAAGAACATCCAAGTAACATAAACCACAAATCACTGTAAAACTAAAAAACCTTTTATAAAAGAGCATGTAATTGATTTATTAAATCTGTTATATATAACAATTGAAGAGGCCTAACATTAGCAAAATATAGTTGTCACAGCAGGCCCGATAAGGATGCCTACTTAAGATTACAACTAACAACAACTGACTGCATTGGAAAAGAACACTAACAAAGCTCAGAAACTTAAGGAAACTACATAAATATCAAACCTTTTATAAAAGAGAATGCAATTGATTTATTAAATCGGTTATATGTAACAATTGAAGAGGCCCAACATTAGCAAAAGATAGTTGTTACATCAGGCCGGATAAGGATGCCTACTTAAGCTTACAATTAATAATGGTTGACTACATTGGAAAACAACCCTAACAAAGCTCAGAAACTTAAGGAAACTACATGAATATCAAGAACTATTTGGCAAGCATAGAAGTTTGTTCTCTTCTTAGGGATATACTCGAAAATCAGGCATATCTCTTCCGATATAGTCTAAAAGTTCTACTAAATGATTATTTTCCAGCAATATTTTTCAGGGACATTTGCCCGAAATCTGGCGAGAAATTGTTAGATCCGCAGATTTGAGTGATTATATCTGTATATTCCAAGTGGCCCATGGGTTTTTCACCATGATGAATCCATTTTTGCAGTCAGAAATGAAATTTAAACAATAAAAAATAGTGATTTTGTAAATATGTACCGCTGGATTTCGCTGGATTTCAACGAAAAAAAAAATTGCTGAACCATTAGACAACGCCTTAAGATATTGATAAATTGAATTGTTGTTGTGACTCACCTAGGCTTGATAGATAGGACTAACAAGATTTTGGTAAGTGAACAAATGATTTAGATACTTGCACTAACTTAGGCAAGGTAGTGTTAAGGCATGGAATTAAGTTTGAGCCCTCAGCTTTGGAATGGGTCAAAACATGAGCATTACAACAGCTTCGGGACGCTCTCTGTACAATTATACCAGAGGGGAATAAATAATATGGTATCATGTACTAACAGAGCTTTGATCAGGACATTGATACAAATACTTTAAAGTTGAGATGTTGGCATAAGCAATATAATAAATTGGGGATGTAGCTCAGATGGTAGAGCGCTCGCTTAGCATGCGAGAGGTACGGGGATCGATACCCCGCATCTCCACAAACATTTTTCACCAGAATTTTACAGTCACACTTATTTCTGCCCCTGAAGCGATTCATTGCACATCCCAATGGTTTGAAGGCCTATTTTACATTGGATTCTTTCGGTTCCGATTTTAGGATCATTTATATGCATATTTTTATTTGAGTTATTAAATTTTTAATCTTTTCAACAATCCCTATAATTTCATAGAATAATCAGCATATCGTTTCTGTTTTCAAAGTGGTAATCTTTGGCAAACATTATATGTATTTAACAACAGATTCAAAAATTTTGTTTTCAAAGTAGGTAATCTTTGGAAAACATTATATGTATTTAGCAACAGATTTAAAAATATTGTATAAGTTGATTCATAAATTAAATTAATAGCAGATTCATAAATGTTGTATAAGTTGTATTTAAATTAATAGCAGATTCATAAATGTTGTATAAGTTGTATTTAAATTAATAGCAGATTCATAAATGTTGTATAAGTTGAAATGTTAAAAGTTAAAAGTTAAAATTTGAAATGCTTCAAATGTAACAAGTGTTGCATGGCAGCGGAGTCCATGTCAGGTTGGGATGGGAGTAAATGTGAGGTAGTAGAGACACGTGAGTAGAAAGTTGAAGTAGATGTGGTTTGCATGCAGAACATAGTAAAGTAAATATATAGTTTTATACATATGAAATATGTATTTTTATACATACGAAATATGTACTTGTATAAAGTATATATTTAGATTTATACATACAAAATTTGTACTTTTATAAAGTATGGGGATGAGATTTTATAGAGCATGCACGCAACCCTCATTGCATACTTGGCCAGTTTTTGGATCGCAGGTTCTCAGGGTGGCGAGTTCAAAGTTGGGCCTCTTATGTTCTGTGGCCTACAAATAGGACCAACAGTTCTGCGATATACTAAATGACAAGCGGAGTGGCGGACTATAGAAATTTATCAAAAATTAATAAT
>JZKD02S0831830.1:206016-228806 GCA_000966675.3 Picea glauca
AAACTTATCATGATTTGTACTCTTTCGATTCAAGAAGAGTGCAGTGCCTGGGAGTCATCAAAGACCTGGTGGTCTCTTTGTTTCAACTGCCCATGAAGAGTGTGGTCATGGATATTGTGGTAGCTGACGTTCCCCCCAAATTTGGCATGTTGTTGTCTAGATCGTGGATTAAGAAGCTTGGGGGGAAATTACAGATGGATCTCACGTATGTCACCATTCCAGTCTTCGGAGGGGAACAAAGGAGGTTATATAGAGAAGCTCAGTTGGCCTACATTGTTAGTGACGAAGCAAATCCCACCAATCACCCCATATTTGCACTTGACACCGACTTGGGGTCTAGTTTATTGCAGATCACTGATGCTCCTGAAGACCCTTTCCAAGTCAGAAAGCAGCCCAGTCTTGATTATCTGATTCCCCCTCCAACCCCCTCTGTGTGGAAGATGTTTTTCGATGAAGCTTCTTCTAGTGAAGGCGCTGGCGCTGGGGTGGTTTTCATATCACCTTGTGAAGAGGCCATATCCCTGTCATACAAGCTGGAATTCGAAACCACCAACAATGTGGCGGAGTATGAAGCTCTTGTTCTGGGTATGAGAGCCGCAAAGGAAATGGGAATTAAAGAAATAGCAATATTTGGATATGTTGAGTTGATTATCCAGCAAGTCAGAAATGCTTATCGTGCTAATAACCCCCGGCTCAGGAATTACAGAAATGAGGTATGGGACCTGATCGACAATTTCTTCTTGGCCTTTAACATTTCTTTCATTCCAAGGGGGGAGAACACTTCAGCTGATTCTTTAGCTGTCTCAGCTAGTTTTCTCAGAGTTCCTCTACCACCTATGGTCAAATATGATGTTGAAATAAGATATAGGCCCTCTGTACCGGATAACGTCAAGCATTGGAAGGTATTTGAAGATGACCTGGAAATCGAAAAATTCCTCCAATCTGTTGATGAATTTTTTGCATTGCACATTGATCAGGATCCCGACCTGGAAGGTGACCCTCACCCTGAGGTGTTTTTAAATAAAATTGTCAATCACCAAATTATTCAGCTACCTAGCAATCACATTCTGAGGGGACTAATCCCTTTAGAAAGACTGTTCGATGGGAATGATGTGGCCGTAAAGGGTAAGGTTTCAAATGAAGATGTTGATACAACCAAATGCAACATTGGCACACAGGAGGAGCCTAGGTTTTTCAAATTATCAAGCAGTTTGACCAGAGAAAAGAGGGTTGAATATACTGAGTTGCTGAGAGAGTTTCTTGATGTGTTTGCATGGACATACAAAGACCTCAAGACTTATGACACATCTATCATTGAGCACAAGATCCCACTGAAAGAAGAGGCTAAACCGTTCAGGCAGAAGCTGAGACAAATAAATCCCACGTTGCTACCTATCATGGAGAAAGAAGTGAAGAAATTGTTAAATGCCCAAATCATTGTCCCCTTGAGATATTTTGAATGGGTGGCCAATTTGGTCCCAGTAAGGAAGAAAAGCGGAGAAATCAGAATCTGCATTGATTTCAGGAACCTGAACAGGAGCTCAAGGAAAGACAATTATCCCCTGCCCAACATGGAACACATATTGCAAAGGGTAACGGGTGCATTTAGGATATCCATGATCGACGGCTTTTCTGGTTATAATCAGATATCAGTCATGCCTGAGGACAGAGAAAAAACAACCTTCACCACTCCTTGGGGGACACTCATGTATGCCAAAATGCCTTTTGGATTGATGAATGCAGGAGCAACATTTCAGCGAGCCATGGACATAGCCTTCATCGGGGAGAAGGACCAGTTTGTGGTAATCTATCTAGATGAAATCACAGTCTTCTCCAGGTCATACAAGGAGCATCGCTGCCACTTGAGGAAGGTTTTCCTGAAGTGTTGGAGGTTTGGCCTATCCCTAAATCCCAAGAAATATTTGTTTGCTATGAAGGAGGGAAAGTTATTAGGCCATATAATATCAGCAGAGGGAGTGAGGATTGACCCTAGAAGGGTAGAGGCAATCCAAACCCTGTCACTTCCTAGATCCAAGAAGGAAGTTCAGGCCTTTTTGGGGAAGATTAATTTCTTAAGGAGATTTGTCTCAAATTTTGTTGAGTTGGTGAAACATATCATGGCCATGCTCAGGAAGGGAAACAAAGTGAGATGGACCGCTGAACCCAGGGAATCTTTTATCCAAATAAAAAGGGCATTGACTGAGGCACCTGTGCTGATCAGTCCTGACTATTCCAAAGAATTCCTAATTTTCTCTTTTGCTTCTTTGGATACAGTAGTAGCGGTCCTGTTGCAGAAAAATGAGGAAGGGCGAGAACAACCCATTGCCTTCTTCAGCAAGGCATTAAGAGATGCAGAAATCAGGTATGAAATCATGGAAAAGCAGGCTTATGCTTTAGTGAAAGCCCTCAAAGATTTCAGAGTCTATGTCCTGCACTCAAAAGTGACCGCATGCATTCCTTCAACCTCTGTGAAGGACATCCTTGTACAGCCCAACATAGATGGGAGAAGAGGTAGGTGGATTGCTAATATCCTAGAGTTTGATCTGGAGATTAAGCCCACCAAGTTGATAAAGGGGCAGGGTTTAGCCAAGCTGTTGGCTGAATCCAATTGCAAAGCCTTGGGGATTAGCTACACCAACGCCTGTTTAGAAAATCTGCAAGTTGAGTCGTCCAATAAGAATTCTCAGGGTGCCTTATCACTAACAGCATGCACCTGGTACAAGGATATCTTGTACTTTCTGCAAGAATTGAAGCCTCCTGATGGAATGAGAAAAAGCAAGGTGAGAGATTTAAAGCTCAAGGCAGTGAGATATTGCCTCATTGACCAAGCCCTATACTGGAAAGACCCTCTAGGGGTATTTTTGAGATGCCTGGACTTGCAAGAAGCCCAAAAGGTTATGTTTGATTTCCATAATGTCCTTTGTGGGGGGCATCATTTCTGGAAGACCACAACCCATAAGATCCTCAGGGCTAGATATTACTGGCCTACTTTATTCGCTGATGTCTGCAAAGAAATCAGAGATTGCATCAAATGCCAAAAGTTCTCAGGAAAGCAGCAGCTCAAATCACTGCCATTAAAGCCTATAGTATCTTTAGCACCTTTTCAACAGTGGGGGTTGGACTTCATCGGAGAAATTCATCCTCCCTCGAGCGGTCAACACAGATGGATCCTGACTACGACAGACTATTTCACTAAGTGGATAGAAGCTACCCCTACCAGGAGAAATTCTCACAAAGTGATTATCAGCTTCCTGAAAGATATCATAGCCAGATTCGGTTGTCCCAGCAAAATTGTCACCGACAATGCCGCCCCTTTTAGGTCTGAGCCTTTGGTCAAGTTCTGTGAACAGTTTGAGATTTCTCCGATCCACTCTAGTCCCTATTATCCTCAAGGAAACGGACTAGCAGAGTCTTCCAATAAAATTCTAATCAAGCTCATTAAAAAATTATTGGAAGATAATAAAAGGGCCTGGGATTCAAAGCTTGAATTTTCCCTATGGGCCGACCGGGTGACAACAAAGAAGTCTCTGGGCATCTCACCTTTCCAACTTATTTATGGAACAGAAGTTGTTTTCCCCACTCAGCTCTCTTTATCCGTGGCAAAATTCCTCCAGGACCTTGAAGGAGAACCTGACCATATGGTCAGAAGGATTCATCAGATGGTGGAAGTACAGCAGATCAGGGAACAGGTCATGGACAGGGCCTACCATCATCAGTAGAAGATCAAGCAAACCTTTGATAGGAAGAGTAGAAAGAAATATTTCGAGCTGGGTGATCTGGTGCTCAAATGGGATGCACCCAGGTAGGATAGGGGAAAACACAGTAAGTTTGATGCCCTCTGGTTTGGGCCTTTCAAGATCTCTAAGGTATTTTCAAACAACACTTACAGGTTGCAGGATTTGGAGGGCAGAGAAGTTTTCGATGGCCCAGTAAATGGGCATTTCTTAAAAAAATGTTTTTTGTAAGCCGCAAGCGGCTTCTTTTGTTTTGTAAATATTGGTTTTCTGTTTTCTGTTTTCGGCTTAATAAATGAATCCATAGCCCAACAACAAGGCACTGAAACTGCAGAATGAGTTCTTAGAGAATCACAGGGACAACTCTATCCCCCATGGAGCCTAATGCTAGAAACATTATTTTTCTTGGGCTCAAAAATATCCAAGTCTGCAGGTTACACGGCAAGCGCCCCAACGCAACACGGGAGAATATCTTTTCCGATCACAAGTCAAGCGAGCGGGCGAAGTTTTGATGTCAGCAGCCGAGATCCACCTACAAAACTGATCAACGTGCATCGGGATTTTGGGGCTGCCAAGTTGTCGGGGATTTAGCACGGAAGATAGCACCAATAGTTCAAGGCAAATCTGGGTCGTCCGATCCAGTTGAGACAGGTGGTAGTCAGTCGGCGTATCGGGGATCGGTGTTTCGGGAGACAAGGAGCCTCCCATTCTTTGCATCTAAAATCGCCGAAACGTCGAAATCACCTTTGGAGCCGAGCCCACGGTCCTAGCATCAGGTCACATCAAGCGAGCCTGTAAACGGGGGGAGCCCCCTTTATAATAGCGAATACTATCTGGGTCGTTCATCTAAAGGACGCGCGGCACACATCCGTGTCACATCGGCATTCAGGAGTTCGAGGGGTAAGCACACCTCATCATTTCGCCTCTCGAAACCTCGAATCCCGAAATGCCGAAAGCACCCAAGATTAGACCCATGGTTTTGGCGCCTGGTCACAGACGAGCAGGCCTAAAGGAGGGGAGCTAATGTTTATCATTTGGCAATATGGGTCCCAAAAGTGTTGAGAGTAACCTTAGTCGTTCATCCTCGAGGAACACGTGGTGCGCGATTAGGTTCTTCGCCTTTTCTCCCATCGCAATTTCAAAGCATAAGGAATGGCTCTCTCATAGCCCTGAAACGCTGAAAGCACTCTGGAAAATAAGCGTAAGGTCATGGCCCGTGGTCACTCGAGGAAGTAAAAAGTGTCATACGAAAGGGAGGCCAAAAGCATCGAATTGAGTTCCATAAAGGGGGCACTGTGTTCTCCAGACCCTGATTTGACGTGATCTAAATCCCGGTACCTGCTGGGAATGAATGAAGAAGAGAGAGGGTGGTTGAAGCCTCGCTTCACTCATTAATTGCAAAGTATGGATGTTCGAGCTGAAAGTCTACCCGAGAAGGTCCTCTATACTGGTTCTTTTCATGAAATCCATGTTGAGTCCTCGACTTTCCAGGGAAGTCTGCACACGCTAATTCATCATTTAAAGGCTCAGTTATCCCCTGGCACTGGCCATGCAAAATTAAGGTGGCGTATGACAGGGGAGTGCAGGCCAGATTTGATTGAAGAGACTCCTCGTCCCGAATTCCAGTAGGACTCTGTTGGGCAGATGTTTGGGAGTATATATACTTAATTTTGATATTTTTCAAAGGATCGATGGTAGAGAGAAGCTCCCGATTGTAATGTTTTAATAGACACTCTAGTTCTCTAGTTATGCATTTGTATGTAAGATTTCTTGTTTAATGAAAGACCGTTTCCTTATTCCATCTAGTTTTCATCTCATACTGAGGGATTTCATGATTGACTGATCCACATGAATTATTGCAGTCGTGTTATGATAAAATATTTATTGTGGCATTATTGTATTCTCTGGTTTTCTGCATTTGAATGTAAGACGATCTCGTGTTTAAATGCATTCTCCTACAGTTTGCTAGAAACCTGTTGTTGACAACAGACCTTTTTTGTTCTCTTATACAAGTCTTCCCCCTACTCACCCTTACTACAACTCACTGTCTGAAGTTTATCTAAGACCTCACTTGCCCATGCATGCCTGGCCTAGTTTCAAAGTTAGAACAACACTGTTTTGAGTTAACTTCCATTCGATCACCCCTTTTTATAAACAAATCGTGACATAAAATGATGGGCGTCGGGCTCTACTCCTGCCTCAATCCAGGAGTGACTTCCATCTCCAACAAATGGAATACATGAAAGAATCATTATCCAAACCATGGTACCAAGGGTGAGCTGCAAAATGTTTGGGAACAATGACCCTTTCTTTATCTGAAGTCAATGGAACATGATATCTTTGAACATCAATTTTTTCTCTTATGCTGATGTTCTACATCATCTCTTTTACAGTATTGACTAGAACATCTATTTTCACTTCTGAAGATGTCATCCTTTCATTTTTTGTTCTATCTTTCTCTTTTGCCTTTAACTTTGTTTTTTTGTTCAACAAGTTATCTTCCACATCAACTGCAATGTTCTGCATTTCTTCGAGAGTTGCAGTGTTCCTCTCTCTTAATTGGAATGCCATCTCAGGTTCGAAGGCATCTGGGAAATGCAAGTGGTATGATCCTAGGGGTGACCTTATATCAACAGGAATTGCATGATATACCTTATTGAACCTTGTTGAAAACTGATGTACGGTTTCCCCTGGCTGTCTTTTCAAATGGTCATACTCTTCTAGGATGAGAAAAAAAAATCTCATGATCACCCATAGATCTAGGAAAGCTTGCACAAACTGATGGAAATTGTTAATACTTGCAACTAGGATATTTTTAAACCAGTTCTTAACTTTACCTTGCAAAGATAGGGCAAACATACTTATATATACATCATCAGCTTCAACCTCATAAAGGTCAAGGAAATCTTCAAACCTCTAGATGTGTTTTTCAGCAGTAATATTGACATTCTCTCCATCAAACCTGGGAAAATTATTGGTGTAATTTGCAAGGAGATCATGGAGAATAGGAGGAAAATATAGGGGTTTGTATCTGTCTGGGATTTTGGCAGGTACAGGAGGTGAATAAAGAGGCTTACAACCATCTGGAGCTTTAGCAAGAGCAGGAGATAAAGCAGGATGCTTATGTCTCACTAGGACTTCTACAGGTGCATCTGGGATGTGCGCAGGTGTATGAGTATGTACATAATATACAATTGGGGATATGATCTCTTGAGGCTCATTAGTTTGTAGATGATCAATGTAATCTTTAGCAATATACTTTTGATCAGGCTTAGAATAAGACAAAACATAATTGCAGATAAAACCAAAGATGTCTTGAATGCAATTTGAGCTTGAGTACCTAGTCTTTCTAGGCTGCTTGGCCATGCTTTAGGTTCTTCCTCCAGTGGAGTCTTTGAGTTGGCATTGTTTGGAGATGATTGGATTCGTCATGTGAATGATCTCATCCTTCTTGTATCTGGTCACTGTCCACCATCAGTGATCAGATCTGGATATTTGAAGTGTACTACAAGGGAGAGTTCCCCAATATGGTCGCCATTATGTTATCACTCTGTAATTTGTCCAAGGTTGTGAAGGAAGTCACAGAGGCAACATCAAAACTGATTCGAGTTAGGAAAAGGTAATGCAGATGTTGGATCCTTTAGAAATAAAATGATGTAGAGAAGGAACAGACGAGATAATCAACTACAACAAAAAAGCATTCAAGAATTTCTTCATTGTAGTATCAGAGGGAAAACATTTACATTTTTAAAATCTCGAAACAGAGTATAGTGTATAAATTATGCGCTAAATCTCCCTTTAAAAATCAGAAAGGGAGTAACATAATGATAACTGAGAAGGATCACATTCAACGAAGAGAGAAAACTTCACCAACGTTAACACGCAGGAATCCTGTGCAAAAGTCCATTTATTTCTGGTTGATCTGAAAAAATATTACAGAGAATAGCCTTCTGGGTGCAAGAATCAAAAAAAATTTACATTAAAATCATCTAAATAAATAGGAGAGATCCCCCAAAAAGTTTTGTAAGTCGGATTTAACCGCCTCGGCCAAAAATAGCCACAAATCCCCAAAAATCTGGAACTGTCCGCCATGAAAGACGAGCCGAATTTCTACGAAAAAGAGGTCCACTCAGACATATGTTTCTCTTTAATTATGACACCTAGGAAAAAACTAAAGGAGGTTATTATAGAAGGGCATGTGATGGACAAAAAATTCCTTCGGTTTCGCCAAATTCGCCTCATCTCACTGAAACACCTCCCGCAAAAACAAGATTGCAACAGGAAAATGAAAAACTGAAATAATGGACCTTGAAGATGGCTTCGATTCTCCTTGATCATGGCACCTGAGAAAAAACGGAGAGAGGTTTTTGTTCTTCATCCCGTTATAGAGAAAAACCTCTCTCATTTTTTCAAAAATTGATTTAGTCTGCCCAGAATTCGCTTTGCAAGTTAACTGGTCAAAACATTGCAAAAGCAGCTTTTTTGGGGGAAGGGTGGTATTCTGGACCCCCCTCCTGAGGTGGTAAGCGGTTTTAGGGGGGGGGGGGTCCACTGGTTTGTGGAGCCAACACCTGTCCAAGGTTGGTTTAAGCAATCTACTCCATTCCGGACCCCCACTCTCGTTAAACTTCGGATGGCGAGGGGGGGTCTGGAATTTTTAATATCCTTTGATTTGTTTTAATTGGGAATGTGATGTTTACGGGTGGGTAGGACTTAGGATAGGTTTAGTTTTTATGTTTTTTACTTTTTGTTTCTTTTTAATATTTTTTATTTTGTTTACGTGTTTGTTATTTTTTTTTGTTTTATTATAATTTGTTTTAATTTTTTAAGTTTTGTTTATTTTTATTTTGTTTTATATGTTTTTATTTWTATTTTTAATTGTTTTTTCTTTTTGTATTATTCAATGGGTTTTTATATTAATTAATTTTATTTTAATGTTTAACACTAAACTAGATTAACCAAACTAACTTAATTATTAATTAACTAAATTACTTATTAATTAATTGATTGATTGATTATTTAACTAGTCTAGCCTATCTTAATTAAACTAATTATATTAAATTTTATTACTAACATTTAACCTATTGAGTTTCTTTTTAACCTAGGTTTGGTTTATGCATGGATGGGTGGTCGAGCGGGATGTAGTCAAATGGACAAAAGGACAAGGGAGTGAGGGCGCAGCGTGGATGAAGGATGTAACATGGTGATGGAGGATCGGGCGAAATGGATGGAGGGGAAAACGGGATCAACCGAGCCATACTTTGTCATCATGAGAGAAACGCCAAATCAATAGTCAAAGAATTGAGTTACCTATAATTATAGGACCCTAACACCATACTTGCGGATTCTCAGACGGGAGGGGTCAAAAAATAGGCCTTTATTGTTCTGTGTTTTACAAATAGCACATACAGTTCCATGATATACAAATTGACAAGCGGACTTGCCTGGTGGCTGAGAATTTATAGAGCATGTATAGTTTGTACATCGCGCGTTATCGGGTTGGCGGGGTTAGAAACAGGTCTCTATTGTTCAGTGCCTTACAAATTGCTTATGATGCACAGATCCCTTATTCCATGCTTAGCCACTTATTTGGATCATGCACTTGCGAGTTGCACATTGTGCCTCTAATGTTATGTGTCCTGCAAATAGCAATTATAGTTGGGCGATATACATATTGAAAAATGGACTTACGAGTTGGTTGTCTCAACATTGCAGTTCTGTTGGATGGAGGACGTGCAGCGTAGTGGCTTCTTGACGCAAGAAAAAGGAAAAAAAAAACATACCTGCAAACAAGTTTGACAAATTCAGAGAAAGTAAAGGAAAAACTGTTTACTATGGAACAGAGGCAGAAAAAGAATGCACCTTTGCATTGATTCGTGTACATCTCTGGGTAGGAGTTATTTGCGCCTTCTAGTTTTCCTTTCTGTTTCTATCAACAAAAGTACAAAACAAAAGGGATATGAACATAAACTCAGATGTTAAGAAAAAGGAAACTACTTTGTACATATATACAAAAAAAAATTGAATAAGATGAATAGAGTCACAAATAGTTTTTTTGAGGATGTACCTTATTTTTTATTTTTTTGCACAATGTATATTTTATAATTAGAGTAGAAGACTATCTGTATGCTCACCAGAATGCTCTATGTAGAAATCAGGGATACATATATGCTTTGAAACATAGAAATATGAGTTTGCAGTAAGTTTGATGTATATTTCATAATTCAAGTGCAATACCAATTGTATCGTGATCAGACCAATATGTGTCTAAGACAAACATACTGTATCGATAAATGGGCACATTGGACCAGACATGGTCAATAAGTGTGCTTTGCATATGGGTTGTGTTGTTCAAAAGAAACCGCAGACTGTATTTTCACATGTAGTTTTGTAATTCTTTTGTTCTGCCAGTATTTTGTAGCATGTCAATATTGAAGTCTCCTACAAGTACAATGGATCCGTTCATATGGAAATGGTCCAATGCATTGAAAATAACATTTACTATGTTGGAGAATGTTGCATGGGGAGAAATGTACAGATTTAGTATTACAACCTCTGTTCCATGGGAAAAAAATTTGGCAAGCACCAGTTCAACATTCTTTTCTTCGATATGTATGTGGTCCAAAATTGGTACATGTTTTTTCACCAGTATCATCACCCCATGTGTAATGTAACTTGATATGCAATTGTGATTTGGGAATTGTTTGTTCTGCATGTATAATGCCATGTGTGTTTCCTGCAAGAACACAATATCGGATTGCATTAAATCATAGCCATTCAGTATATCATACATCTGTGCATTTAAGCTGCGTGTGTTAAACGAGAGTATTGATACAGATGAATTTGTTTGTATGGATTAGTAATCATAATGCAGTTGCCATTTTTCGGTGGTCCTCAGTTGTTCCATCTCAATATCAACTTTATGTTTCACTCTGAAGTTATCTTTTGTCAGAGGACTTAGTAAATACAAGGATTCTATGCTTCTGACATGGGACAGTGTTGTGTATACAAGTCCATGTATCTGAATTCCAGCAAGTTGAAATGAAACATTATCAAGTGTTAGGCCTTGTGATCTGTGGACTGTATGTGCACATGCAAGTTTAATCGGAAACTGCTTGTGAATCTTCAGTTGACCTGTCTTTGCTGATGTTGATACTGGCTTTGATATTCGCAAAATAGGAGTCCAATCGCTTGCAGTTTTTGAATTATATAGATAAGACAACTTGCTTGCTTATCGCTTGCCTATATGCGGTTCATGGAACTTAATCCAAAGGACATCTACATTTTTTGTCTTCGTATAGCCTTTCAGTATTCCATCTGCACCATTCACCAAGCCATCCTATGAATCATAGTTACAAGCATATATTTCAACTAGCATTTCTAATTTCAGTGCAAGGTGCAAAGGTAAAGTGACTGAATGTTCATGACGTGGGACATTTCCATTGTTGTCTTCTTCCAAGTCAATTGAATTGATGATGATATCATCGCCAGGCATGAGCGACAGCATGTGGCTATTATGTTTTGCAACATCCTTATTTCTGTAGAACAGGTAAGGGAACATTGGATCTGTTAGTGCAGGTCGTAAGCACCTCAAATTGATATAGGTCAAGTCATCATATGTTTGGTTGTTTGTGCGCATTCTATTAAGAATTTCAATGAATGTTTCATCTATTTGGCGCATTGTAGTATGCAACTCAAAGAATTTAATATTATCTCTCCAGAAGTCATGGGTTACTATTTCCATGTTAACGATAGGTTGTTCAAATATCAAAGAACCTTGGATGGGTTGTGCCTAGTAAAGATCGCCACAGAAGATCATGTCAATGTTTCCAAAGTATTTGGTCTACACATGTTTTATGCTTCTTAGCCGGTTGTCAATGGAATACAAGAACCGACTTCCAATCAAAGATGTTTCATCTATAAAGACAAGTTGGAGTTCCTCATAAAGATTAGATAATGTATCCAACATTTTCTTGCTAAGTGGAAGAAACTGTGACTTGTTAAAAGGCATTAAAAATGCAAAGTGAACTGTTGTTCCACCAACATTGTATGCATCTTTTCCTATGTATGCAACTATTAGGCCCTTTGATTTCATAGGATCATAGCAATTATTTGAATCATAGATTCATATAAGCATTTGGAACAATGCCTTAGCTGTGAATGTCTTGCATGTTCCTGCTCCACCTGTAAGGAACACGTGCACACGATTGTTCATGTTCAACCATTTTTTAAGGGCAATGTCCTTTACAATTGTTTGTTTTTCGTGATTCAACAGACGTCTTAATCTGTGGTATTCATTATTTTCAATCAGGAAAGGATGTTTTGTAACTTGAAAACCAAGGTTGATACGTTTTTCACTTTCAACCGCTGGAGGACAAGGAAAATCCACTTGTAAGTCATAGGACTCGGAAGGAGTTTTGGTTGTTTTTGGGTTTCTGAATGTCTCATCATGATCGCTAGGGTTTTCTAGGTCATTAAGTGCAACTTATAGATCGCCCCATGTTGGATTAACATTGTAGGTAAATCTAGCTTCATTGATATGCACTATAGTCTCAAAGGAAACATACGCAGCCTCCCATGTAGAGAAGTTATGTATTAATGTCTCTTCGTTTTGATGGAACGGAACGTACAACAACAGTTTTTCTCTACAATAGTTTTCATAGTCACAATATTTATTGTATTTGACAAACCATATAACATAGGGTTTTTTTCTTTTTGATATGGGTGTCCCATTTTTTTTGTAATGTGATACGAATTCTGCTAAGAAGATATGCCTAATAGGAGATGGACGTTGGATGTATTAATCAATACTAAAGCGACATATGACGTTCTCTGAATTGTCAGGTTCTTGTTGCAGCAAAACTGGTGGTTTAAGCATAAATGTGCATTTTTCAAGTGGAGATGTGTTTATGAAGACACATTTTCCTGAACTACAAGTGAGGGGCAAAGAAAGGGCAATGTGAACTGCTTGATGAGCAGACATTTGTTGAAGATTAAGTAATGTATTGCCAAGGGTGTGTATCATTTGTATGGCATCAATATGACTTCTTTCGTGTTCTTTGTGTATTTTTCTAAATGCAGATGTCATAGATTTGTCAATCTTCGTCATATACGAGGTGTAGTAGGATGTTGCAGCATATGCATTCAGCACGTACTGTGCATCTTTGTTTGCTTTCCACATAACTGGCATGTCCTTGGAGAAACTGTTGTTCCAAATATGGGAGAGTTTTCGTTTAAGGAAAAGTGTTGGTTGCCTAAGTGTTATTTGTATGGCTTGGATGTACTCATCTTCTGATAGATTTACCTGTGTCAATAAGGCATCAAAGCTCATCATTTTGTCAAATCCTCCTTGTTCTAGAAATGTGAACAAGGATTCATATTTCTCAACAACAACATTGTCCTCTAAACTAACTGGCTCTATGATTCTTGTAGCTCTCATTGGCAGAACGAGAAAGTTGTATCTGTAATGCGAGCTTTTTCGTTTTCTACAAATTCTTGTATGGTAATGTCTATGGACTTTCGAAAGGTCCGGTTCCAAATGATCTATATTGCATGTTATGTATTTATCCACAAATTGTTCGATCTTTGAATTCTTATTAGCTCCATAGACTAGTGCACCCTCTATCCACAACAGTGTGTGGTCATGCTCATTTCCCCTATTTTGGAATTCAGTCACAAAAAAGTAGTCCGATATTTTTCCGAAAAATGTTTCATCATGGCATATCAATTGTCTCAAAGCATTTATTCTATGTCTATAATATCGAGTACATGTCACTGGGTATTTTCTTATGAGGTAGTCAATGTCGTTATTTTCCAGTGTATCGGTTTTTTTTTTACATTTTCTGTTACTATGCAGGTCAGAAATGGCAGCCACCAATGGATCCCAGCAATGCTCTGCACTTGTAAATGTGATGAAAAATGTTAGCGGCCCCAATTGCCGGATCATTGCAAAAAAAAAAATTTGTTTTGTTGCAAAAAGTCAGGAGAGGTGTGGATGTTCTTGAAATCTATGTATCCAATATCAGATTTCAAAAAAATTTCTAGGTTTACTTTTTACTTCACATCCTTGGCCAACAACTTTCTTCCTTGTAACTAGCCTTTTCTTATTCGGACCCACATGCAGGACAGAACTTGCTCTAGTATTATGCGCATTGTTTTGAAAAACAATTTTTTTATGTGACAAGAGAAGTAATTGCTTGAATGTAGTAGCTCCCATCGGACTATTTTATGATAACTGAACCATTTTGTAATATCAGTGCCATGTGGATCTCCGTAGAACAGTGTTGCAAAGTTCATTTCCTCAGTGAATTTGTCCTTGAATATTCCAAGTGGATGCTACCCCTTGCCAGGTGTGATTTCAACAATTTTGTCTTGCAAGTCATGAATGCATTGTGAATTAGTGAATCCATGGACCAATGTTTCATCAGGTGTTTCAGTCTCCGATTCATCACTTGTATCAGAATCACTAGGATTTTCAAGAGTCTCTGCAGGTTTTCCATGTTCTTCTACGAGAACACTGTTCCAGTTGGCATTTATACAAATGTTCTCTGCTTTGTATAGGGCCCTGGAACATAGTTCCTTTAATGCTTTCATAACAGCATGCACACGCACTTTGCCTGTTTGATATGCATTTTTGTATTGCAAGCATTTTTTCAGAGCCATAGCGATTGTAATTGTATTGTTAATGAACTGTGGTAGCACCTTTTGCAAAACATCTAGCTTAACAGGCACATTAATAATTGATCTTGTTAAGCTCATTTGGGGTTGCTTATAGCCCCAAGGTCTGATTTGAGTAATTGCAATTCGCAGAGAGACAAGTATCTCCTCAAGTTTCGTAAGTTCACTTACATCTGCTAGTGGTGTATTACATCTTATTCTGTCAGGGGTTGCAAACTGTGGCAGTTTTCCATTTTCAAGCGATCGTTTGCATGGAAGACAAACTTTCTCACTGGAAAATGGTTTATTGTGGGTTGTCAGCCGAAGGTATTCTGCTTGCAAATCAAGCGTGAAAGACTTACAGTTTTTTGAAAAATTCAATTGTTCACAAATTGCACATGCAGAGTGTCTTTCATTTGTTTCATGTAGGTTTGTCTTGCATTTTTTTTTTTCGCAGGGAAATATGGGTAGAAATTGTTTCTTGTTTTTCATGTACACCAAGAACTACCACAGTTGCATGACCATTCTGGGATATGCAACCGCACGTGTTTATGTTCTATTCTACACAAACAAATTTAGTTACATTGTCATATGTGAGTTTCTCTCTAAAAGGAAGTGTAGCAATGTATTTTTTTCTCTCACGCGTGACCTTTTTCAAGTTGTGGTAACTTACTCTGCATTTCTTTCCCAAGGGCGGGATGACATGGTGGAAATTGGGATGAATTTCACTCTTACCCAATTTCTCAGAAACTATTTTACGGTTTTTTTTCAAGGCCTTTATTTTCTTATCAGAAGTTAGACGAATTTGACGAATAATTTTTTTCATATTGTGATAACTTACTCTACGTTTTTTGTTTAAGCCCTCTATGGCCTCATCACAACTGAAATGAATTCTACGCATGTTTTTTTTGTTCAAGCCCTATATGCCCATATCGCAACCGGGACGACTCTCGTTTTGACTAAAAAGCATTCCACGTGTATGCAGATTCGATGTCGTTTGGGTGGCATGCACACTCAACCCTGAACTACCGATATCTCCAAGCAAAGGTTCATAATGGATATGTGTTGTATCTGTTTTCAATGACAGGATGTGAATTGTTCGATCGTAATTTGAATCGGTAACCCAGGAATGGACAGTGCCAGCGGGAAAGGCCGACCAAACCTGGATCTTCACCTTGAATACCATAGACAACCATTGAAAACAGAATCTGTAACCCTCCATATTCCCTTCTTCATATGGAAGCGCCATGTTCACAAGGTATTCCTGCCAACTTCCAACTGCCAACATATATTCCATGAGATATGGGCAAAGGTGTTGATGCAAGCACCTAAAATCCTATTCATTGTCGCTTATAATCCCATTGAAAAAGGATTTTACAATGTAAAGACGCAATGACTGAACATCGAACTCGGCTACTACCAAAAACCAATTGCATTAAACAAACTATCTCCATAGCTAGACACAACATTTGTTGCCAGCTGTAAACCATAGCAATCTATGCCATCCAAAATTTGTTTCCATTGCAATTGAAGGTCTTTGCAAATAACAAACAAAGTAGATACGCGGACCTTCTATATTGCATATGGACATTTTTCTATACATCAATGGTTCATAATGGCCACTAAGGGCAATGACATCATGGAACAAGATGCAATATGGATTGTCATATGTAGTTTTGTTGAATAATAGATATCTTATTTTTCTTGGCAATGACCATATGCCAACTGATATATTCATAATGGCCACTGAGGGCATCGACATCATGGAACAAGATGCAATATGGATTGTCATATGCAGTTTTGTTGAATAGTAGATATCTTGTTTTTCTTGTCAATGACCATATGCCAACTGATATATTCAATCAGTTAGACAGCCACCGAATACAAAATGTATCTCCCCAAAGTCCCCTCTCATGTGCAGGGAGAACTAGAGATGCAGACAACCGCATCTTTGAAAAATGCGTAGCCACATCATGTATTCCATGCAACTACCGAAGAAAATCAGATTCCAGTTCGTATTCATAGGATTGCAAAGCCTCAGCATCACCATTTTTAAAACAGGCCAAGAAATAATCTATCAATCCATTGCGCAGCTCAGTCGACGAATACCGGAAATGCAATAGAACCTGGAATGTATCGAAAAGGAAATCCCCAACAGTATATGAGAATGCATCCAATCTAAAAAGGCCATTCCTATGCAAAACCACATCTATGTTGTCATGTACAATGGATTGTGTATCTTTTTCATACGACTCAACATCTATTACCTCTTTCATCTTTTCAACTGTCATTTTGAAGTTGTTTGCTAGATACTTTCAGTTTCTATCAAAACGGAGAAAAGCACAGGCAAAAAATAAAAACTAGCAAAATAAAAAAGAAAAGCAAAATAGCACACCAACCCCTGTATGTATCTTTAAACCTTCTTCTTCTCAACTTGAATCCCCCTAGTTCCCATAGCATATGAGAAGAAAACAGACTGACACTGGAAACTGAACCAAACAGAAGAAAGACCGCAAAAAAATAAAACCATAACTTAACTCAGCAGAAAGAAAACAGGGAGGTGCAGTTTTCTGTCCCATAGAGTAGAAGCATACATTGCATCTACACCTCACCTGATGGTTCCATCTTCTGATAGCTCCCAACTACTTTTCATAAATCCCTCTGCATTGCAATTTTCGTAAAAACTACGGACGCGGCATCTGCCATATGAAGACGCATTGTTTCCAGGAACAGAAACTAAGAGCATAGACAAAAATGGTCTGGAATAGAATATTGAAAATCACCAAGAACAGGGAAACTTACCCATCAACAAAGGATGAGAAGACCTCAACGCCCCAAAAAATGCAAACCGCAACAACAGGTCCAACAGCTTGCAAAGTTGAAGAACAACAAACCAGTGAACAACCATGAAGAGCTCGAACTGCAAGTGCAGGACCTCAACTTTGCAAAGTTGAATCAAACAAGAACCAGAATCATGGAACGAAACAGTGAACAAGGATGGTGCACAAGAGAAGGGATGTCAACCATGAACAAAACTGTATTGCAAGGCATCTGTACAATAAACATTTTAGACTGGCATAGCTCTTAGGTAAACAGTTAAGACAGTAAGGACCATAGAAGGGCATAGGCCTGTGCAAGCATTTACGAAAAGATGCAACGTGGCAGGATTGTTCTCTCTAAGCATGCAATAATAAAGCGTAAATCAAACATAACAATATTGTGGAGAATGTATTCAACCCAGCAGAAAATGTCAATTGAATTTAGCTAGGATGGTTTGGAGGAATGACTGTTATCCTCCCCACTTGAAACAACAACTATCTCTACTACAAAATCTGCTCCATAAGTTTTTGGTCCATTAGTATAATCATAATCAATCTGATTTTCGATGTTAAAATTGGCATCACACTACCACTTAGTACCAAGTCTACAAAGCATTCAACCCTTTCACTTTTAAGAAGTTTACACGACATGGGAAAGAATAAGCAAAAATTGTCTTCCATTATCTCCCAAACAATCATACTTCATGTAAGGAAGAATGAAATCCTAAATCATTAATGCTAACCATTGTAATTTGCTTCAAGAAAATTTGAAATCGTTGAATTGGTTGTATTTATAATCATTAGCGAACGTTTGTATTTATAAACTGCTAAAATAATAACAAAAGGCAAGCACGGTGCATTATACTAGCAATGTGGTAGACAACTTGCAAAATCCAAGCAACTTCCAGCCAAATCTTATAAGAAAATAATAATAATAATACAAAATGGTAGACAACTTGCAAAACCCAAGCAACTTCCAGCCTAATCTTATAAGAAAAAAAAATAATAATAACAATTGTGTATGTCAATTTAAATAATATAATAATTGTTTTGTATGGCAATTTATGTGTTACATTTATGTGTTAAACCTTTGTGTAGTGAAAATTTCAAGAAATGATTCAATCCTTGCAAGTAAAATTAGTTATTATTTGTTGGTTTATTTGGAACGAAAGAAACAAAGTTATTTTTGAGAATGTTGCTCCTTCAGTTCACTCTATGGTTATCAAGACCCTGGGGCTCTACAAGAAGCAACCAATGACCCAAAAGTCTGTTCTTATAAGAGATTGTTTGGTCACTCAGCTAGATGGATTTTCCATTGCTTTTTTTTATGGGGCAGCGCAGTGCGATAAGAAACTATGTGGAGTAGGGGTGTAAAAAAAACATCAGACTCTATAGTCTATAGATGGCATCTAAACAGCAGTGAAGATACAAATACTAAGGCATAACTCTTTGGAATATGAGCCACTCTTACTCTGGCTATTCATCTAGCCCTCCCAAAACTTCAAGCTCTCAGCGACTCCAAGGTAATTATAGATTGGCTCAACAATAGAGGAAGGCTATAGACAAGCGCTATCGAAGGATGGAAGCATAGAACAAAGGAACTTATAAAAAAAAATCAGGAAGTTAGCTTCCATCACATTTTCAGAGAATTCAACAAGGAGGCAAATCGGCTTTCTAAACAAGCTCTCCATGAGCCTGAGGTAAGAATTACATATTACATATGGGAACTTGGAGGCTTAGGTCCCATGAATTACCTGGCCATGTACTGATATATTTATTTATCTGATATTTTGAGACGGTTTATTTCCAGTTTTTTGGATAGGTCCATGACTAATGCAAGTATGTAACTTTTGTGATATTTGTCTTTTTGAAGATGTGGTTCTCCGAGCATGTATGTTTTAAAAAATATATGATATGTTCTATTGTAGCTAATCTTATTATCAGTCATGTTAGGGCTGGGCTTTTTCTATGAAAGATGTAAAAAAAATTATACCTTAATATAATTTTGAGCTAATTTTCTATTGGAAAAAAAAGTAAAATTAGCCACCAAGACATATTAATTTATAATTGAAGAACTATTTAAGTGGCATGTGTGACAGAGTATTTTCATGAGTAGTGATTCAATTAGCATAATTTCTTCTGACTTTTCTGAACTGTCTCACTTTTTGTACTGATCATAGGACCTATTTAGTTGATGTTATATTGGATTTTTCTCAAAATCTTTTTGGACAGTTTTCTGCACAATATATGGAATTCCCAATAGTTGGTTTTGTCTAGATTTTTGGGAGGAAGTAGTTTGGAATATGATAGTATGTATAAAGTTTAGATGTTTTTATGTATAAAGTAAAAACATTGTCCTATGACCAACAAGGACTTGATTCATTGGGCTTTAGGTTATGTGTTCTGAGCCATGCTCATGCCATGTCAAAAAGTATGACGACCAACAAGGACTTGATTCATTGGGCTTTAGGTTATGTGTTTTGAGCCATGCTCGTGCCATGTCAAAAAGTATGACGCCAAGTGCAAATTTCTTACAGCAAATTAAAAAAAAAAAACCTTTGCTTACCAAATTTACTGCTTACCAAATGTACTTATTGATTTTATCAATTTGTCAATAAATTTTCAAACAAAATGGCAACACTTCCCTCATTTGAAATGTTTTATAAAAAAATAAAAATAAAAACACCAAATACATTGGACAAGGGAAAAGAGGTGCCTTTACCTTGCAGAGTCTTCAACTTTTCACAAACATGGGAAGCCGAAGGTGTCATTTCCTTGCGTAGTGTTCAACGTTTCAGAGACAGTGTTCCTACCTCAAAGGTTTCATAACATATGTATAATCATGTATTGAGCCATGATCAGTGAAATTCAATCAGATTCAGCAGAAGGGAAAGCATGCTTATGTTCCTTCTTTCACACAACCAACGAGTTTATCAAACCTAATGACGCACCCATTACTACTATATTCAAATCAATTTCTTTCTTATCGTTTGTTCATTCCAACTTCTCCACATTTTTCTTGATGTTTAATTACATATATTTTAGTTGGTGGTCTTTACTTAATGAAAGTATGGCATAGAACTTGAGTCTATGAGATATTAAACAATCCCTTTAATTTAACTAGATATTAATAAATACCTTTCAAATTGTTGAAATCTTCTCCCAATATATCTTCCCAATTAAAAAATTCTTATTTTTATTAGATATCCCTTATTTTTATCAGAAACTCTTTTTATACCGTACCTCATACTCTACCCCCCAATACCTATAACATATTGACTCTATTTTTTACAATTTTAAAACATTCTTTATGAATTAAAAGTGATAAGATATTGGTCAACAAGATAAACCCCATAATTTTAATTTATTAATTATAAAAATTGATTTACTAAAGAAATATTAACCCCATTTTCTCTATCATGTTATAGAAAGATTACGTTATGGAAACCACTAAAATTTTGCTTTCTCTATTTTGTTTAGTAATTTATGTGGTAGAAATTACTAAGACATTTTTATGTCTCTGTATGGCAGAAACATAATGTTTGACTATAAAGTTTGAAAAAATTATATTATATTTTCATTAAAATATACAGGAATTAGTTGCTTTACAATTATCTCTTTTCTTTTCAATAAAAGTGGTAGTTTCGAAACTTATTAGAAAAATATTTCGAACTTTTAAACTGATTTCCCGTCATGAAAGAATCTTATTACACTTTAACACATAAATAATTGTGTGTTGTAAAATCAATAAAAAAGCGATTACGTGTTTTTATAGATCAATGTCACTTTCAAGTGACATCGATAGAATCTTATTACACTTTAACACATAAATAATTGTGTGTTGTAAAATCAATAAAAGAGCGATTAAGTGTTTTTATAGAAGTGACATTGATATTAAAGTGAATTGATTCAGATGTTTTTTTAATAAAATGTTGAAATGATGAAATTAATCATTTTAATTTATTTTTTTAAATAATTTATTTTTTTAAATTTAATAGATATTTTTAAATTTTTATTTCTTGTTTATATAAAATCATTTTTTTCATTTGATGTTTCAAGTTTTTACAATAAAATAAATTAGTATTAATTGTTTTTAGATTTATTGTGTTAAGGGTATTTATGTCCACATTTTAAGGAGAGAGGAAGAAAATTATAAGTCAATTAAATCATAAAAATTAAATACAAAAATTATTAAGAAAGATAACTATTATTAATTATAGATAAATGAAAGTATCTTAAGGGAAATAAGATTTAAACAGGGGTCTGCAGTTAGGGTTTTTCTGGTTGTAGATTCATTGCTATTCACTTTTCTCCTCTGACGCTCGTGCGCGGTTTTCCTCCAACGACCTCATTTGCCCTGCAGACTATTTCACCATGATGTTATCTCCCTGCTGCAGTGTCATTATTTCATGGTTTTCCTGTGGGGAGACTTCTTATTTTCTCGTCGATTGTTCATGGTGTGTGGATTGGGATTTTCTCTAAATGGAGGTCATAGTCTCTTCTAGTGATGTAGCTTCTTCGCTCTGGTTCTTTTGTCTTTCTCAGACCGCGTCTTATGCATTCAGAGTTTGTTGTTGGAGCGGATCCGTTATTGGTTTTGTCTTTTCTTTTGGATGCTGCGAGGTGGCCCCGTATGTCAATCTAACTCGGAGCGTCTTTACATGATCTAATGTTATTGCAGATCGGTTGGTCGTGTGCTGATCTGGGGTTGATAGTAGTCTTTTTACATGTGGATCTTTTGCTCTACAACCACTTTATGTTGTTGGTTCCTTCTGTGGGTGGCCCTCTCCTTTGGCGGGTTTTCTTGATGCTTCCTTGTTCTCCCTCTAAAGTTTCAGGTTCGTTCAGAGTCAGATGCATACCCTCTGCTCTGTGGATTTGGTTGCATTTTTTCTGGTGTTGAGTTTCAGATCTTTTGTAGCTGGGGTTTGGAGCTTTGGATCCTCTCTTTTCAGAGAGATATGTATGCCACTCCGAACTGGTTCGTTCTGCATCTGGGTTTACTTTGGGGTTCATATTGTTGCCCGCTCTCAACAGGTTGGGGGTTTTCTCACACCAGGCTGCAGTTCCTCTCTCTGGTTGTGTTGATATGTTCAGGGTTTGATGTATGCCCAGATAATAGGGGAGCTTCATACCGCTCTAACCTAGTCCATCTAGTCATCAGTGTTGATTTGTTCAGGGTTTGATGTATGCCTAGTTAATGTGGGAACTTCATACCGCTCTGACCTGGTCCATATTGTCTCCGAGGTCTTTTGTTTGGGACTGCTCTTCCGGTGTGCTTCTCTATGGTGGAACTTTGGGGGTGTTCTATGGCCATATGTTGTTTCCTTAAGGAGTGTTTCTCAACTCTTTTTTTATACTTTTTACGGCTTATCAGCTAGTGCATTGGCCTTTCTGGCTTTTATTTTTTTATCTTTTTTTTCCCATGTTTGGGTTATGCTTAAAACACCTACAAAATGTAATTTGATTCTCTTCAAATAAATAAAATTACGCTTTTTTATGTGGAAAAAAAATTGAAAATATCCTAAAAAAAATTAAAATTGATTTAAAAAAAAAAATAAAATATATATATATATATATA
>JZKD02S0831830.1:241695-253422 GCA_000966675.3 Picea glauca
ATATATATATATATATAGTTCAACGGTTGGGACTGCCCAAAAGTTTGGGTAACCATATGCTACAACATATGGTTATACACCATAACTCCCGCATGAATTTTGAAACATTGTTATTTGGTTATATGCGTTGAGCCCTTTCGCGATCAGGTGTTGGTGATATGGTATGTATCAAGACCGAGGGCTTAGGCCCTCGGCCCTTTGGCCACACATATGAAGCTTAATATAACTTTAAATATATTGATTTCCATAGATAGGTTAAGACCCCTCATATGGTGCATTGGTATTGGGGACTATGTTAGGCCTTCCAAAGTTATGGAGGTCACGGGTTCAACCCCCGTTGACTCCATAAATTTTAATACACATTGACCCATATTGACCAATAGGAGGTTGCCACATGGTAACCTCTCATTGGCTCTTCAATTCCACATGTCATAATATGATTGAACCAATCGTCTGCCACTTGTCATCATGTGATTGGACCACTTGTCATTGTACCTTTCTCAGTCGGTTTCCAATTAAGTGCCACGTGTCACCCTTGCATTGGTGACACGTGTCACCCATTTATTTTCCCTTGTACTTTTACCTTTGACCTTTTTGCTAGGTTTGATTGGAAATTTGACGGCTCATAATGTTCTCATACAAACTTCGTTTGAGGAGAAATTTGTATCATTGGAAAGCTATCACCAAGCTCTACGCAATGATGGAATTTTCAGGATGATTTGAAGCATTTGAATTTTGAGCATTTTTGAACCATTCTGGACCTCTGTGGATGTTCCAAATCTTTCTAGACCTCTGTGAGCATTCCTAGATCCTCCTGGATTATTTGGTAACCCATAAATTCTAGGTGTGACGGGGCATTTTGGTATAAGATTGTCCTTAATATCTTAATCTAGGGAGGATTTCTTAATGGCTTCAGTTAAGTCTTTCATGATTTTATTAAGAGGATTTTTACTCAGTTTATTATAGCGATCACTCAAGTTCAAATTCTCACACATTTTCATAGTATAATCATCTTTGTCCATAACCATTGTTGATCCTCCTTTGTCTACTTTAAGAATGTCAATTTTACCATTATTCCTTAGTTTCCTTAAAGCAACATTCTCTCTCCTACTAATATCTCTCTTTGGAGGTTTAGATTGTCTTAATGTAAAAGAAACTTCCTACCTTATTTCTTTTGTAACACACTCTCTGGGGGATGTTCTAAGCCTACTTCAACACTACATATAATATCATCTATAGGAATCTTCCTAGGTGCAATATCAAAGCCTAATCACTTTGCCAATTCATGAAATGCATCATTGTCAAGATTATGGCTAGATAATTCTACTATGGTTTTGGTCTTCTTATTATTAATCCCGGTCATGGAAAATACATTATGTTTCATCACACTTCTCTCACGATCGAAACGTGAACCCATGCTAACAAAGTCAATCACTAACCCAACATTGGACTATTCACTTCTTAAATTCTCTTTACTATTGCTTGATCCCATATGCATGAGTGATCTATCATGTTGGCCTTCATCCCCACTAGAATCAGAACTTAGCAACCAATGTCTCGACTCCTACTCCAAAAATGCACATGCTACAACAAAATTCATTTAGTATTTGTTTAATGCCACATTCTATACTATTACTACAACTTGGCCCTTGATGCAAATTTATGTTTCCAAGTTCGCTATCATTTATGGTGCCTTCGAAAACCGACCTTGTTTAAGTTATTATGATAAAGAGATGGTTCAAAGACCCCTAAATTGTTTTTCTTGATGCATATTTCTTGTTGCTTCGTGTTATTATTTATATTAAACTCAAAACATGTGCATACATCATTCATGACTTGCACACGATACATATTAGTTACAGAGTCTCGCGTCCTCATTAACCTCTCAAATTTTTGACATTCAATTTTAGTAGTTGTAGCTTGAATTTTCCCGACTTTGTAGAATGAGCCATTGTCAATCATGCCCCAGATATCAGCTTTGAAAACACAATCTAATTTCATATGCAACAAAGACAGTCCCATGCTAGCTTGTCTAATTCAACTCCAGTACGAGCAATCTCATTTTTAACTAGACACGGTCTCCATTTTTTAAACAATGTGTTGTTCCTACCACTATGCAAGCTATGCTTAATCACTATGAAGTCAATTATGGCATCATTGTCCCTACAACATTTAGAAAAATAAGATGGGTGACCTTCTTAGTGAAATTCCATCTAACTCTTTCAAAACGATGAATATCACCAAAGATTGTTGCTCCAGACAACTTAGTAATTTGATGTTTCATAGTGTGATAGATTAATATTAATTTTTTTCGGATTCATTGTGTTAGGGATATTCATGTCGACGCTTTGGACCTGCGATACATAGTCCATATTCAGGACTAGAGAAGAAGAAAATTATAGATCAATTAAACCATACGAAATAGATGTAATAAAAATTTTCATAAGAAATAGATGTAATACATTTTAGGAAAAATGTTGCTCTATACGCTGGAAATGATTGATTTTTTAAGAATTTGCAATAAACATTCAAAATGATAAATGTTACCCCTAGATGGGGTGTTAGGGAAGAGATAGGTGATTCATGTAGCAGGTACACCTATGTGCTATGTGGATGTGACAAGTATGATAGTAGAGTATATAAGAGGGATGAAGGAGGCTAAAGTGGAGACTATTCTCATCTTGTTGAGGTTGCCTCACTCATTCTTTAACCATCTGCAACTTTTTCGAGGATGAGCTATGACCAGGTTCTTAATGATGACTAGGAGTTTTGTTATAAATTTAATAATGGCACAATATGAAGGAAGGATAGAAATTCATTTGTGGGTGTATGTATTCCTTTGGTCTAGTTCATTTTGTTAATTTATCCATTTGCGATTTGTGGGGTGGATTTTAGGTTGAAAAATAGAAACTTGACCTTGGAATCAATGATTTCAAGCATGACTGACAACTGATAGGGGGGGAAATGGGAGTCTATCCATGGCCCAAGCCAAGGTATTGCAAATCGTGCCTCAAAACCTATCACGAACAAAGCCCAAATTGCAGCAATTGCAACGACAGAGGCATGCCACACTAATTGATTAGCAGAAGTGAAGAGGGAGGTAGAGGAGAAAGAGAATATGGTCAGAGAATGTTGATGGCACACCTCCAATACAATGGTGGATGAGGAAATGTTTCAATGGGTTCCATAAATAGGTTTACTAGAAGCCAAGAGAGCAAATTTTTGAAAATGGTGAAGTTATATTGGCATATGAAAATCTTCATTATTGTGATAGTGCAAATCAAAGGCAACCAACAAAATCTAACCAATAACATTCCCAATAAATAACAAAATCTAACCAATAACATTCTCACTAAATGGACCAAAAATATGAATCCTTAATATGTCATTTAAAATTTAAAATTTAAAAGTCAACCAATATATATATATAAATTCAACATGACACGCCTTCCTTAAATATTACTCATACTAAGTTGAATATACTTAAAGTTTATGTATCTAAAAAAAAAAAAATTGAATTTGAACTCTGCAACTGGGCAGGAATTTGAGGGGACTTGCTCCATCAATGGCGGATGCTCTGCTACTATGCGGGATTTGGATTTTTTGAGGGTGTACTAGTCCTATCCTTGGCAGAGTGTAGGTGTTTGATGAATCCACTAGTGAACTACAATATTAGTGGATTTCGGACTATAGGTTGGTTTTTAGGTGTTCAGGTTACAGGTTCTACTCTGCGTAGAGTCAACTAATCACTCTCATTTTCCGCTCTGGCATTCTCTCTTTGTTTTTTAGTGACTTGCGGAGTTATTACTTATCAGTACAGAGTATCATTGGAATCCTAGGCTTACTTTATCAGATTTATTACCCGTTTGGGTTACTAAACTTTGTTTCTTTCGGTTTAGTGCTTAACAAGTGTTGGTAGTATGATTCTCATTTTCAAATGGCGCTCCTTCTTTGTTTATTAGTGAATTGCGGATTTATTATTGTTCAATTCAGAGTATCAATGGGACCCTAGGCCCAGTTACCAACATTGATTTCCCGTCTGGGTAACTGAATCGTGTTTAAATATTCAATTCAGTGCTTCACAGGTGTTAGTCATATGAATCCCATAGTTGGTGTTGACTTAGCAGAGGACGTCATGGCACTAATGAGTGATGAGGACAAGGTTGAGTGGTGACAAGGGAGTCTTTTCACCAAGTTCGATTTACTGGGAGTTGTATCTTGCTCATTAACCCACACCGCACCTGTACTGACTTCTGCTCCATGCTTTATCGCACCTAAACTGACCACTACTCTAGGCTTTATTTTCACCCAGGCGTCGGTACTTTCTCCTAATCCTTTCTCTATTTCCCCTGTAGAAAAGAGCTCTACACTTCCAACGGGAGGGCCGACGACTGTTCATGCTCCACAGTTGGGTGATAAGGGTGTTTATTCATCAGATAGACTGCGGAATTCCCACAAACCTTCAAACCCGACTAGTGTCCGGAGGAAGGCGTGGAAGGATAATAGGAAGGTTAGGAGAATGGTGTTGGGTTCGGACGTGGGCCTTAAAGAGACCTACAAATTGGCCCTATGTGGCTTGGTAGGTAGATTTTCATATTCATATCTGAGTAGTGGGCATGTTTCGTCCTAGATTGAAAAAAATTGGGTTCCCTTACTTGGTTATTCGCCCAATGTACTCTTCCTTACGAAGGGTTGGATGGGTTTTATATTTAGAACTCCAGAAGATGCGTCTCTCTTGTTGAACATGTTTTGGGTTCACGGGGGTAGTAGCCTAATGCTGAAACAGTGGTGGGTGGCCTTTGACCCGATGATCGAACATTTTTAGTTTCGTCATTTGTGGGTTCTATTTCCGGGTTTACCTATTCACTTGTGGAACGAAGGAGCTCTGCGAGCGATTGGAGATGCTTTGGGGAAGTTTATTACTCTGGATTTTCAGACTTTGGAAAATTCCTCTAGAAAATTGGGTAGAATTTTAGTGGAAATGGATATCCATGGAGGGCTACTAGAGGTTTTAGATATAGAATGGCGAGGATTCCATATATCACAGCGGCTGGACTATCTTGGAATACCCTTTCATTGCAATTGGGGTCCTTGCATAGGCCATCTTCACCGAGACTGCACTGGTAAGGTGACGGAAGAAACATCAAAGGATGCTCTTTTACAAAAAGATCCTCCCAACTACTTTAATGAAGTGGACTCTTTCAGAAACAAGCCACTTCACTATGTTCCCAAGCCAGGAAGCCAGGTGGAGCCTACGACATCTCTTATAGGTAAGTTAAAAAAAATTGTCCTACATTATACTCGTCTTTATCTCTCTAGGAAAAGGATGCATTGGATAATTCTCCCTGGCTACATTTAACTACCACCTTAGTTAAGGGACATACTAAGGGAGACACTGATACTAATGATCCTGCTATGGTGGATTGGGCGAGACCACAAGACTTGGTTTCTTCCCCAACCCTTGATTCCAGGGTACTACTGTCACGTTCTCCTGGATTACCTGCTATTCCTTTTGCAGAGTCTCCTCAAATGTCCTTACATGAGCTCTGTAGCTCTCGGTATCTGGAAACAAACCATATCCTCTCTCTGACGGCGATGTTAGATTTCGTGATGGATCTTGGGTTTAGAGAATCTGAGGAGGATGAGTCCTCCCTCAGTGTGATACTTGACTCTCTGATTCCCTTCATTCGGGACAATAACACTTCTATTAAACTGCATATTTATTTGGGTAAGGCTATCCATGTTCCTTCTTCAGAATCGGAGGCAAATACTTCTCGGGCTCATTCTGAAGGGAAGGGGAAAGAATTTTCCTGGTCAAGAGGCCTTGGCATAGAACACTCTCCTATAAAGACTCAAAGCACCCAGAAAAATTGGCGGTATTATCTTCCCAGACCGATGACTTTGTCCCTTCCTCCACTGATAGTGGGGCTCTTAGAGCGATGAAAGCCCTGGTGAGGGCTAAGTGATGTTATTACTATCCTTAAATTTAAGAGGGATTGGAGGTACCCTCAAAGATGCCTCTGTTCAACAACTCTTGGATCATTCTCGACCTAGAATTTTTTTTCTTTAGGAAACCTTGGTTAATGCGCAAAAATCAAGAGATTTCATGCACCTTTTGCACCCCTCCTGGGTTTCGAGTGTTGTAAATTATGTGGGTACCTCGGGGGGATTGTTAGTCTCTTGGGATCCTAATTTATATGAGTTGGTTCCTTATCTTACTATTGGTGGTATTCTGTTAACAGGCATGTGTAACATAAACAAGCGAGAGATAGCTTTTCTTAATATATATATGTCTCGTGAATGGATCTCAAACTCTTCTGGAGGTCAGTGGAAGACAATGGTATATTGTCTATTAATAACTTGATCATTGTTGGAGACCTGAATATTATATTTTCTTTGGATGAGGTGTAGGGAGGATCCACCTTGCCTGGTTCGACAAATGATTATTATAGAGATCTATTTTTATCCAAAAAATTGATAGACATCAAACTGGCTAAATTGGTTCCTACCTGGAGGAATGGGCGTTCTGGTCATGAGGCGTTTGCCAGGAGATTAGATAGATGTCTTGTTTCTGAAGGTTTATTATTTGTTGTTGGCCTTTATAGGTCTTGGGTTGAGTTTCCATATATCTCTAATCATGCTCCTATATTATTACAATTGGAGATTACTCCCTATTACAAGGCATATCCCTTCAAATTAAACGCCCATTGGCTAAATGATCAAGATTATGTGGATTTAGTCCATAAGATTTGGAAAGACCCCATTTTCCTTTTCGAAGGTGGCAGAAAAAACAGATTAGTATGGAAATTAAAAGTTCTAAAGTCACAAACAAAACTTTGGTATAAAGAAAGTATTGCCAGAAAAAAAGCAAAGTTGATGACCTTAGAATCAAATATTAAGTATTCGATTATGCAATTGGTCGGTGATCCTGCAAATCTTGAAGCGGAAAAACTTTTCCAGCAGATGGAGCTAGAAAGGAATAATATTTTAAGAGGGGTTGAAGAATAGTGGAGACTCCGTAGCAAGGCTATATGGATGAAAAATGGGGACAATAATACAAAGTTTTTCCACAATTATGCAAGCCACAGTAGGATCTGAAAACATGTCTGGGAGATCACCGATGGGAATGGAGTAAAATTTCCGAACAGGGAGCCTTAAAGGAGGAAGCAATTCATTATTTCAAAATTTTCTACAAGGCCTCGATCATCCTGAATACTACTGAACAAATCAAGATAATTGAGTTTTTCCCCCAAATGTTAAATGTTGATGAATCATGTACTTTTTTCAACCCAGTGACATTGGAGGACTTAAAGGCAGATCTATTTCACTTTAAGAAGGATAAGAGTCCAGGGTCGGACGACTGGACGGCTGGATTTTTTACTTTCTTTTTTTATTTAGTAGGGGAGGATATCCTCGAGATGGTGGAGGAATCGAGAAGGCTAGGCTCTATTGTGGGAAGTCTAAATTCGACATTCCTGACCCTGATTACAAAGGCTAATAAACCTGCTACTTTTGATGATTTCCACCCAATTTCATTGTGCAATCTGTGTTACAAAGTGATATAAAAAATCATTGCTAATCAGATTAAACCGATTCTTTCTAGATCACTCTCTGATGAACAATTAGGTTTTTTACAAGGAAGGTAGATTCAAGATGCTATTGGCACAACTCATGAGAGTCTACACAACATAAATAAGAAAAAATTAAAATCACTTGTATCAAAACTAGACTTAAGGAAGGAATATGACTGTATTGATTGGGATCATTTAAGATTGACCCTATTAAAAGTGGGTTTTGGGATCCATATGACGATTTGGATCATGAGTTGTGTTACTTCTTCTTCATTTGCAGTATTACTCAATGGTGAGGCCATATATTTCTTCAGAAGCGGTAGGGGATTACGGCAACATTGTCCTTTATCACCATTGCTTTTTATCCTGGTTATGGAAGGTCTCTGTCTATTATTGAAACCTAGCATTGGTGATGGCACTCTAACAAGTATAAAAGTTTCTAGATTGATTAAAATTCTTCATCTACTATTCTTGGATGATGTACTAATTATGACAAAGGTAAATTTACAAGAATGGAGGGAAATCGACAAAACTATCAGTTTATTCTGTAAATCTTCTGGACTAATGGTAAATCAATCAAAAACTATTGTTCATTATGAAGGCCTTACAAATGTTGAACTGGCTCCTTTCAAGACCTTTCTTCCATATACTTTCAACGATCTCTCTATCGGATTCAGATACTTTGGATACTTTCTAAAGACTGGGGCGCATAGGGCAAACGATTGGGATTGGTTAGTGGCCAAATTAACCAAGAAGATCGGATTATGGTGCAACAGATGGCTTTGTTTGGGGGGTAGATACATTTTAGTTAAAACGGTGCTGGAAGGTTAGCATGTTTATTGGATGTCTATGGAAACTATCCTACGCTTTGTATTAAACAAGATCAAAAAACTGATGTTTCACTTTCTATGGAACGATCACAAAGATACTCAACAATATCATCTCTGTAGGTGGGATACTCTCTCTAGACCAAAGAAAAATGGTGGTTGGGGGTTCTGAAACCTTGTCCATTTCAATACGGCCTTGATAGTTAATACTCTATGGTGAGCCTTGACGCAAGACAAAATCTGGCATAAGGTATTAATGGATAAATATTTTCCAAACATAATTGTTATCAATTGGTTCAGGTTGGCTTCACACAAGCATTGTTATCTGTCTAGAATTTGGGGTAGTCTTACGTGATCTGTACATGTTATCACCCATTGGCTCAGTTGGTGTCCAGGATCGGGACATCTCATTTCCATTGGAAGAGATCGGATCTTAGGCATAGGCAATAGATCCTTCTTCCCAGAAGAGATTATTACTCATTTAAGTCAAAAAAGGATCATTGTTCTGGCGCAAGACACTATTGCTCGGGATCCCATTACTTTGTCAGAGATTTGGATAAGCAACGAGGATTTGGGATTATCCGGAAATATTGTTGTCCTTTGGGAAAGCTATTGTAAAGAGCTTCTAGGCACATGTGTATCGCTCCTTGATACCAATGACACATTTCTTTGGACCGGAGGCGATTCTTCTGGAAACACCACAGTTAAAAATATATATTCTGCACTTATATCTACTCAGAAATTTCAGATTTGGCATGGATGGAAGGTTAATTTATGGAAATGGAATATCCAACTGAAGATAAAATTGTTTATTTGAATGGCAGTGGAAAATAGGATCTTATCCTGGGACGTCCTACAAAAAAGAGGATGGGAGGGACCTGGTATTTTCTTTCTATGTAAACTCAGTTCTGAAGATAACAACCACCTTTTCCTCCATTGCACTTTCACTAAGACTGTTTGGACTAGAATTACACATTTTCTACAAATCAAAAAATCATGGGATGGCACTTCACTTAATGATTGTTTAGACTCGTGGACAAAGGACAAGTTTGTTTCAAAAAGCCTGGATGCTCTTACCTGTTGGTTCATATGGCTTGAGAGAAATAAAATAATTTTTGATCAAAAAGCTCCTTCGGTCTGGGCAGTAGTATATAAGACACTTGGATCGCTCAATAGGCTTCCTCAAACACAAAATTTGATGTCCATAAGATCGGGCCCGATAAGACAAAATGATGGTTTTACTATTGCTTGTTTTGATGGGGCATCTTTAACATGTGGCTTGATTTGTGGAGTTGGGGGTGTCATCAAATTTCCAGAGACGACTGTATACAGATGGTACATCAACTGTGGGGAAGGTACAAAGACAAAAGCCAAGCTTATGGGAGCATGGGCCACTCTTACACTAGCCAAACATTTGAATATTCAAAAGTTACAGATAATGGAGGACTCAAAGGTTGTTATTGATTGGTTAAATCACAAAGGAAAATTACATGCTATTGACATCGAAGGATGGAAGCGCAGAACAATGGAATTGACTGCTTTATTTCAAGGAATCTACTTTCATCATATATTCATAGAATTCAATAAGGAGGCAGATCGATTATCAAAACAAGCTCTCTTGGAGCCGAAAGATAGATTATCATATTTCTCATGGGAAAGAGGGACGACAGGTCCTCAAAATCATTTAAAACTTTTTTAATTATTCCTTTGTTTGAGTCTGTTTCAGGATGTTGGTACATGGATCCAAAACAAAATTGATATTTGGAAGAGATGAACTTCTTTAAATGTTAGTGTTATCTACTGCTCAGTAGTTTTGTATAAGGCCTTTTTTAAACAGTCATTTATAACGAAATAGTGTCTAGTTGGATTAGCAGAGATCAGTTTTGATCAAAGATCCTTGAAAATGTAAAAAAAATTATACATTATCAAAACAAGCTCTCTTGGAGCTGAAAGATAGATTATCATATTTCTCATGGGAAAGAGGGACGACGAGTCCTCAAAATCATTTAAAACTTTTTTAACTCTTCCTTTGTTTGAGTCTGTTTCAGGATGTTGGTACATGGATCCAAAAAAAAATTGATATTTTGAAGAGATGAACTTCTTTAAATGTTAGTGTTATCTAATGCTCATTAATTTTGTATAAGGTCTTTTTTAAACAATCATTTATAACAAAATAGTGTCTAGCTAGATTAGCAGAGATCAGTTTTGATCAAAAATCCTTGAAAATTATACACTAATATAATTTTGAGCAAATTTTCTATTGAAAAAATATATCTTATAAATTACTCATACTAAATATACTTAAAATTGATGATGTAATGTAACTTAAAATTCTTATGAAACATAAATATCTTTATCTTTCTATAGTTTCTTTAGAAAATCACCATCAAACACGCAACCTTTTGATTTGGATGGAGTCACACATGCTACCATTGCACTACAGATCGCTTTGGTATGAAATTATGTTATTTTAAAGGATCATTATTCCACACTATTGATTTTTAATTCCATCAAGTCTTGAACGAAAATATTGAGGATGAATAAAAATGCGGTGAGCGTGGATCGAACACGCGACCTTCAGATCTTCAGTCTGACGCTCTCCCAACTGAGCTATCCCCGCGTATAAACTTAATCTGTTTAGACATAATTTGGACCAATCCAACACTCTTGTGAATCGTCATGGATTTGATGGGAGGCACTTGGAATACACATGGCACTGACGATTTATTTTAGATGACGTGGTATTTTATCCAGAAGAAGCAGCCAGGAGGAAAGGGATTTGTGAATAGTTTAAACTCATATTTAATTTTAATTTTAGCTTTTATGTGTTTAGATAGTTTGAATGACCAAATTAGTAGGGTTAAATAAGAATAAATTTCATCAGTATTCACACAGTGAAATAGATTGTTGCACAATTTTTAAGATTTTATGAGATAAAATAATTTGTGGTATTTGTAATATTATTTTACAATTTTATAAAATTTTATGAGATAAAAAAATTGTAGTCTTGTAATATTAAGAAGATAAAGGATGAAATAAACTTTTTATTAGAATATCTATTTTTGTAATATTAAAAAGGTGGAGGATAAGATAAACTTTCTATTAGAATCTTATATATACTTTTATTAAATTTCAATTCAAAATATTTGTAATAATATTGACTTTTCAAAAATATGTCAACTTTTGGAGATTTAAAAAATTTGTTTTCAAATTTTTCAAAAAATATGTAAACTATCAAAACTATGAAGATTTAGAAACATTGTTTTTTAATCTTTTCAATTATAGAAATAAAATTTTAAAACAAACTAATTAATTTTTTATTTTTTTTT
>JZKD02S0831831.1:0-14383 GCA_000966675.3 Picea glauca
CTCAGGGAAGCTTAAGGCCACATGTAGAAGAGGTCATGCCCGGATGAGCCATGATCTGTTTTCAGAGTTTTATTAGTCATTTTTGGGGTTTTTATGTATTTTGAACCCAATGGTATAGTCATAATTTCCATTGGATTTGAGAAACAGCTTGTAAAAGAATCTTTGACAAATTAATCCCAGAGAGCCAAGTCCATTGATGGAGGCTCAAGGAGATGTAGCCCGGAGAGGGGTGAACTCCTTTATCATGTTGTTCTTATTGTGAGTTTTTTCTGGTTATTATTTGCTGCAAGTTATGTTGCTGTGTATTTATTTAAAGCACATATTTAGCCATTTAAAAGAACATTTTCTCACACATGAACATTTAAAGGAAGAAGCATAAACTTGGCACATAATCTATCTTGCATATTTTAACACATGAAGCAAGGTCCTGTAAAGTTTTATTTTCATGAAGTAGAGGGTGCTTGCATAGCATAACAAGTCAACCCACTATTTTTAGATCAACTACCAAGCTTCATATATAACTGTGTTATCTCGAACACTTGTTTCGGACTAGTTTCTGTACTAGTCACAAACCATAACTTCCAACAAGTATAGCTCGACACCTGTAATGAATCAGGATCTGAAACTTATACCCAATATTCTTCGTCCACTTGGGAGTCAAACTTTCCAATCTTATTTTCTTCCCTTTTTATGTAACACTTGCTTCCAAACACTCTAAAATGATTGACATTGGCCGATATTTCTTTCCATAACTCATATGGAGTCTTATCACTATTACTTCTGATCAATCATCTATTCAAGATATGAATGGTTGTATACATTGATTGTCCCCAAAATACATCACTTAGCTTGGATTCATTCAACGTGGTTCTTGCCATTTCTTGTACAACTCTATTTTTCTTTTCAGCAACTTTATTTTGTCGAGGATTTCTAGTTGTTGAGAATTGCCTTTTTATTTCGTATTATACACAAAAATCCATGGATGCATTTGAATTAAACTCACCTCCATTATCTGAATACCATGAAACATTCGAAAGATTTTGACTTTCTCTTGAGGAAGAAAACCTAGGTCATTCTGGTGTAGTCATCAATGAGTAGCATGAAGTATTGTTCACCATTCAGTCCTTTTGTTTTCGTGGGACCACATAAATCAGTGTGTACAATCTCCAATGGTTTTGTTGTAGAGTATTCCTTTGTCTTGAATTCAACTTTTGTTTTCCCTGATGACAATGCTTGCACATAATATTCATTAGCTTTGTAATTTTTGACATTTCTCTTACAACTTGCTTCTTGCTGATCTTGACAAGATTATCAAAGTGTATATGGCCCATTATCCTATTCCAAAGCTAACTTTCATCTTCTTTTCCCAAACAACATCTTTCTTCTTCAATTTCATTCAAGATGTATATGATGTTTGGAGTCCTTGTCGTTGTTACCACTAGTCTTCCTAATCATTCTTTCTTGATTTCACATTCTTTTGAATTGAATATAATTGTGTGTCCCCAATCACACATTTGGCTCACACTTAAAAAATTATGCTTCATATTTTCAACAAGTAGGACATTTTATGCCACAACATCTTTGTTTCCAATACTGATTATGCCTTTTCCTATAAGTTTAGATGAGTTATCATTGCCAAATGTGACATACCCCTCTTTTTCTTTCTTTAATGTTACAAATCTGTTTTTGTCTCCAGTCATATGGTTTGAGCATCCACTGTGAATATACCAACGACTTCTTCTATTTTGGGCTTGTAATGAAAACCCATATTCCTTAACCTTCAAATCTTCTTGCCTCCTTTTACAAGTTCTATCTTGTTCCCGTATATGATTGAAAGGAACACACCTAGTTTCTCTTGAAGAAACTATCAAATCACTTTTGCAATTTCTAGATATGTGTCCGAAATTGTTACATTTGTAGCATTCAATTTCATAACTTAGAGCACCAAAACTTTTATAATTTCTGTCAAATGCTTCACGAGGATTTCTGGGATAATTTCTTTCATAACGACTCTTGGTATTTTCATAGCTACTTTTGTTCCAAGTGTTTCTACCCATTATGGCTCTACAATTTATGGCTTTATGCCCAAAATTATTGCAAGAATAACACAAAACACAGGAAATATTTTGGTACATGGGTGTGGGTGGTATTCTAGTTGGTGTTGTTGTTCTGAAATCACGATCTTCTTCTTGGGTCTTCTTCATTATTGGATGTTGATTCCATGTTCCTCTGAATGCATGATCTTCTTCTTGATTCTTCTTTGTTTATGGTTTATGTATGTCCTCCTTTAGAGGCTTGCATTCTTCTTTCTTGATGGAACCCTTGATAGTATCTGCATAACTTCTTTTCTCTGCTTCATTTCCCGTCACCATAGAGCTTGAACCCTCATCAATATTCTTTTGTTTGTATCCAAGTGCAGAATTGTTATAGAATGGTTTTTTTATTGCAGATGATTTCATCCAATATTTTGGTGCTATTGCCAAAATTTAGTTGGATGTCCTTCTTTTGTAGTTCCTTTCTTAGTGAGACTATTTCAACTTCCAGATTCTCTGTTATTTTTTTCTTTTCTTCGATTTGTCTTTTGAGTGTTTCTTCAATCACTTTGGTGTCTTTCAACTGAATTCTTAGATCTATGATAATCTGCTTCACTTCTTTAGAATTTTTACTAGGGTTTTGAAAGCCTTCCTTCAGTTTACTTAACTCTTATTTGAGAGATTTTTTTTTCTTCCTTGCTATTCTTAGAGCACTTAAGGAACTCATCAATTCTTCCTCAAGATTCACTTATCCTTCTTCTTCATAGTCACCTTCCTTATTTTCAGTAGTTTCCTCTTGAGTCTCTAATGCCATGAAGAGTACTCTTCTTGAGTCACTGTCACTATCATCATCTTCATAGAATGAGGAACTATCGTCTTTTGAATAAAGACTTTTATTTTTCAAAAAATTTCCTTTATTTCTTTCCTTGTCTCTTTTATGATATTTATTTTCTTTCTTAGGAAATTTTTCTTCATCACTATCTGAACCCCTTGCATAAGGACATTTGGAAGCAAAATGGCAAAATTTACCACAATTAAAGGATTTGAAATGAATCTTACCTTTGTACTTGTCGGTTCCTCTTTTCAGCTTTCTCACAAAGTTGGTTTCTTCTTCATTATCTAAATCATCACTATTGTTGGAGCAGGGTTTTGACCTTGGCTTGTTCTTTCTTGTGTTCATGGAAGCTTTGATATTTGTTTCCCTTATGGATGGATTTTTCTGTTTCTGAGAATCCGTTCTCATTTCATATGCTGTAAGTATTCCATGTAATTCATCCATGCTCAATGTAGCTAGATATTGTCTTTTTTCTATAGTTGATATTTTAGGGTCAAACCTCAGTGGGAGAGATCTCAACATATTTTGCACAATAATCGAAGTTTCAATATTTTCTCCTAGTCCTCTTATAGTATTCACAATTTCTTCAACTTAGAGAAAATAAGTTGTAGTATCTTCATCTTCTTTCATTCTCAGATGTTCAAATTGTCCTCTATAAGTTTGAAGCTTGTCCCCTTTTACTTTGGCATCTCCTTCATAAACATTCTTGAGCTTGTACCGGATTTCTTTTGTAGAATCACAATGCAACATAACCTTAACAAATTTTGAACTTGTTAGAACACTTAGAATGACATTTGTAGCCTTTGAATTGTATTCATGAAGCTTTTTACTAGCATTATTTGTTGGGGGAGAAGTGGTATAGTTTATCCATTTCTTACAGTTTATCAAATATCAAATCCTTGTGCCTGCAAAAATGCTCTCATTATTATGCTCCAAAAAACATATTTTTTCTCATCAAACAATTGTGTTCCATTTTTTGTAAATTCTCCTTGCTTATCAATGATCTGCCTTCCAGTGGTTAGACTGTTCTTGAAGGAACCCACACTAAATAAAAATTAACCATTAATTATTTCATTCATCATCACATAAAATCATACACATTGCACACATATTTTTACGTGGAAACCCAATTGGGAGAAAACCACATAAGCTTTTCTTAAGTAGTTTCAATATTTTACAAGTACCAACTTGAAGGAAGAACCCACTCCCTGTGTTTTCAGACACCTAATGGAAGGATACACCAATCCCCTTGGAATATTTTAAATGATGATATAGGATCAAATAAACTTTCAAATACAATCTCAAAATCAATTCTTAAATCTGCAGACAAAATTGCTCAGAACTATACCTCAAATCTGCAAACTTGTAAGATTATCCACGAGCTCACTTTTCCATTTATGATTCTAAAACTTGGACCTTGGATATTAGGATATGTTCTCCTTCTAATGCAACAAGTGGAATTCAATTTGAATCTACCAAGCTTCATATATAACCGTATTATCTCGAACACATGTTTGGGACTAGTTTCCAAATTAATCACAAACCCTAACATCCAACAAGTATAACCATGTACATGTAATGAATCAAGATTTGAAACTTGTATCCAATATTCTTTGATATTTTCTCCGAAATTCCTCCAAGTTTCGCTCCTTGACTCATCCCTGAAAAAACATTATAGCAATAATGGAAATATAACTCATTTTGAAGAAGAAAACCCTATTTTAAAGAACCTCAACTTCCACTGGGTATAACTCCAGACATGTAATGAGTTAAGACCTGAAATTTGTACCCTATTGGGATAATTAGAAGTAGTTTGCAATGACTGATTTTTCTACTATTAAGCTTGGTTTTCTACAACCATAAGGCTAACAATCTCACTGCAACAACCTTTTGTCTCAACCTTGCTTTTTGTGCTAGAGTTATTGCTTAATCATTGATGAGTTGAACTAGCTTGAAATAGCTTCCCTCTTATTTATTTTATTATATGCTTAGCACTTATATTGCAAACTTTGTTATCTTTATTGAGCTGATATATATCATTTAATTTTGCTACAATTAAGGACATCAAGATTAACTTGTTTTTCCAACTAACATATTGCAAGTATCCTTGGCTTTTATTGTGTCTCGGGTAGGTACTTTATTATCGGCGGGTCACTCAACTCATTTGGAAACCCTTGAACCTTCCCAATACACCTCTCCAAGCGCTTCCACTCATATAAAATTGAGCTCTACGAACATCCACTCATATTTATCACTTTCATCTCAATCTCTCCTAGGTTCACCAGGATTCCCCCCTTGAGGTGACTACCTCACCTTTAAAGTGACAAGAACACCTACATAAGGTGACATTGGGTAGGTGTTCTCCTAGTTGTTTCCAATTGGTGGTTGTGTTGGGATTTTCCCAACCTACAACTTGTGCGATAACAAGGAGTATTGGAAGTTTCTTTGAAACCTTCCCCACTTGTTGGGCCCTTCGTTTTGATGAATAGAAGTTGTGTACGACATATTCCAACATCATTTTGGAGAACATAAGTTGTGCAAGGTGCTGAGGAGTTGGAAAGTGGACTAAGGAAAGAAACAAAAAGCAGTTGGAAGGACAACACAACATTAGTTTTGAGGAAATAAGTTGTAACAAGATCAAGAAGAAGAGAGAAGTTTCGGGTTCTCAACCAACAAACCTAAAGAGAAGATTATATATATGAGACTGATATGATTGTAAAAGGGTTGTTGGGTTGGAGTATTGTTATTGTTTCTAGTGTTGTTGGTCTAGGATTGGTAGTGTGATTGTTGTTGTTAGTATTGATGTTGTGACGAGAGTCACTTTTGTGATGATCCATACTGTTAGCATAGATGAGTTTGAAGATTTGGGTAATGATCTGAAAATGAAGAAGACTTGTATCTTTTTAAATTGCAAGTGTTAAAAATGGTATGTGTTTGGGTAATTGGATAAATTTACTAACATAAAAATTTAATGAGTTTTTACTTAATCATGAGAAACATATCAGTCATATAAAAACCATAAAAAATGAACACATAACAAAACAAATGATAAAGGAGTTCACCCCTCTCTTTGGCTACATCTCCTGGTCCAACTTCCTTGGATCATTTTCATTATTCTTAAAAAGTGATTTTACAGTGCTCATAATACAAAATAGATGGCTCCAATGGCTCCAAAACGTCCAAAAACCCCTTGCTGGGATTTTTTGGCACCTGGTTTGGCCAAAAAATGAAGAAGTTACACCTCCTGGAAGTTTTCCCCTTCAAGCTTACTGTACCTGCTCGCCAATTTGCACCCACTATCAGACTAACTTGGCCTCTGTGTGTTTTTCGTGCCAAAACCCAGCACACACAACAATCCCACAAAATGGATGAAATTGTAGGACGATTTGCGCTGACCCCCAATCCTCGGCGGAGAACTTGGTTGTATGGCCCCATATGGCCAACGACCTAATTGTTGGCGCACCCGTCAGTTAGCTCCTCTGTGAGAAGGTGTGGTCATGTGGTAAATTTCATGTGATCGGGGCTGAACCAGGGGCTAAACACCATTGCAATGGTCCATGCACGGACCAAAGGTTAATAGGTAATGGTCATGTGCATTTTCATATGGACCTGGGATGGGGCTTAGTCCCATCCCTTTTCCTCCAACGAATATACGCACGTTTCAATTCAAATTAATTTCGCAACATATACGATTAAGAAAAACCGTGAGGGTGAGCTGGTATCCTGGCCCTGCAAAGTTGTTGATGTGTCCCCCCCGGAGTTCGTGAGTTCCAACCCCCACGGGCACCACAATTTTATCAACTGGAGGGGCACCACATGGCAACCCATGACTGCGCCACGTGGAACCATTTCACTTGCCAAAAATATGGCATGTTTCAGCAACATATTCACCCATCTGTCTACCACATGGCCTACCCAGTCAACATGCCAACTCACCACTGCCACGTCATCACTGTACGGTCAACTACCATGTCATCACTGTATGGACTGTACAGTCAACACAATTTTGCATGTTTGGAAAAATGGACAGAATGCGGTATCTCTTGCATATAACGTCCTTTTGAACCCGTTCGAGTTGAGTTGGGTTCGTGAGGACGAGGCCTACACACGTTTCCATTTTGAAGCAATTCCGAGAACTTTGATTTTTGAGCAAAATTTGATCCCCTACACCACTCCTCCCCATTGGGAAGCTTTTGGACCTCCAAAAGAGTACTTTTAGTCAATCTGAAGATGAGGGTATAGTTCCCTCACCTTTCCAACCTCAATCCACTTGGCCTTGCTTGGATTTGTGCTTTTAAGACCAACATGAAACTTGTCATGTCTTGCTTTGTACTTGGCTTGGCTCTTTTCCAACTGTTCTTGAACGATTTGATGCACAAACTGAACTTGTTCAATGAATTTCTTGGCCTTGTCAACATCACTATGACCATCAATAAAAACATCTTTCCCAAAGATAAAATCTAAAGGATATTTTGGCAAATATCCAAAACATGCTTCAAATGGAGGTGTTTGAGTCAAAGAATGCTTAGCTCGGTTATAAGCATGCTGAAAGTAGTGTAGATGCTCATCCCAAAACTTAGGATGCTTGCTTTAAAAACTAGCCACCGTCTTTCCTACACCAAAATGGCCAGCAATAAGAGAATAATGTGCTTCCCTTATCATGTTGATTCTTTCACCCTGTAAAAAACATAGCTTGCTAAGATACAAAAGTTTACCATGCACATACTAATCCAATTTCTCAACTTGGTTAGTATGACACAAAGTTGCATAAAATTATTTGAAATCAACATCTATAACATATTTTTCAACATAACTCTCATGCATGATAAGGTTATGCTTAAAAATAACTGAAGGCATGCAATGGAGCTTGCTTTTTTTTTCAAATCTTTCTTCCATGTGTCTCCTTCAACAATCATATTTGTAGTCTTGTTCAAGGCTCTGAAATCTACCCACATACACCATATACAATCTTTCTCTGGTACCAAACCAATTGGTGACTTGCATGGCAATGTGATTGGTTTGATGACCTCTTTTTCAAGCAAATCTTGGGCTTGATTTATGATTTCAACATTCCGCATCACTGACATCATGCACATGTCAATGTTTGGAATTTGACCATATTGCTGCAATAAAATCTCATGTTGGATACCCCTTTTAGGAGGCAATCCCCTTGGTTCCTGAAACATCTCAACATTTTTGTTAACAACTTCATATAAATCAGATTGTAACTTTGCATCAAATCCTTGGAAAACTTCTTCTTCATCATCGTCTTTGGGTTTAATCATCAAAAGTACAAGTTCTTACTAGCATTGACTAGTCTCTTCATTTGTCCAACATTTGTAAGTGACAAGTTCATCTTCTTTGTATGTGATCTAACAATGTACTCAACTCCATTTTTGAACAAATGATATTTGTTCTCATGTCGATGAAAGATGGCTCTCCTATCATATAAGTATGGGCTTCCCAACACAATACCACAAATATCCAATGGAATAACATCAAGCTCTACCTCATCTATATAGTTTGCAATGATGGAAAATCTAAGTTTACACCTTCTTGTCACATGCAATTTGGCATTGTCACATATCCATCCTAGAGGGTAAGGTTTAGGATGTGTATTAGTTTCCAAATTCAATTTCTTGACAATGTCTTCATAAATGAGGTTTGCTTGTGATCTCGTATAAAAAAGAGTATCTATCTTGGTATGTTTTGAAATTACCCTTATGTGAAAAAGTTGTATTCTCTCTTTTTCATGTTGAGTTGCATTAAGGCTACTACTACTGGAAGAACTGGTACTTGCAATAGAATTTTTACCTTGTAAACCCATGGCTGTGATTTTCGTTTCATCTTCGGAATCAGATCCTAAATCTTGTTGTACAGTTGCAACAATGTTTGGTTTCTCTTTGTTGTTAAACTTTTTGGGTCTCTTTTCAAGATGAAGTTTCCAACAAAGGTCTTCATCATGGCCATCCTTTGAATGATGTTTACATGAGAGTTTCTCTCTCTCTTTCTTGACTGAAGAATTTTTCTTTCCATTTCCTTCAAACTTCCTCTTTCCCTTGTCTCCATTATAAAAATACTTCTTGCTGCCCTCTTGAGGCTCATTCCTTCCTCTTTCTTCTAAATGACTTGCATATACACAAACATCATCTGGGTTAAGCATAAGTAGTGTATGCCTCAATTAGCTATGCAAACCTCCAATGCATTTGAGTAAAGTTTCTTGAGAAGACAAATCTATACCCAAAACCAAAGCTCTTCTCATAAATTCTTGAGTGAAGCTTTGCACATCTTTCCCTTTAGATTGGCTAAAGTTTTGTCAATCCATAATAGTTTTCTGCATTTATGCTAATGGACAAAATTTCCTTTTAATTACAACAATAAAATCATTCAAAGAGGATAAAACTTTTCCATGTTTCTTCATGTCCTCTTGAGTGTTGGCTTCCCACCAAATGAGTGATGCACTCTCCAATATTAAAGAAACAAGCTGAATCTTAGTTTCATCATCTGTGATTCTTTGTATCCTACAATACACTTCAATCTGACGAATCTAGTTATCCAATTTCTCAGCATTTACCTCTCCATTGTACATAGGAAATTCAAACTTAATATCAAGCTTAAGAAAAGAAGTTTGTAAAGGAGTTTTACCATGTTCTTTTGGAGAATATGGAGGTGGTTGTGAAATAGTAGAAGAGGTGGAAGATGGAGGTGAAGGAGGTGGATAATCACCATTCCCTCCATTTCCCTTTGGAGTTTTATCACCATTGTCTCCATTTCCCTTTGGAGGGTTGGAGCTTTCACCTTGCAATCTTGCATTTCTTTCTTCAAACAAAGCTTTCACCATCTTAGTCATATCATATAAAGCTTTTATGAAAGTTTCCTCCTCTGAAGGAAGAGTTCCACGACTCTCCTCATGAGCCATACTTGGTGAATATCTCCTTGAAGCTTGAGGTGATTTGATAGTTCTCCTTATTGACAGTTGAGAACTTGGCTCTATAGGTTGAACTGATCCTCTTGTGAGATTCAACCTTATAAGCATCAAAAAACAAAACACTTGCAAACAATCAAGCCTTCAAAAACCTATGCTTTGATACTAGCTGATATGAAAATGAAGAAGACTTGTATCTTTTTAAATTGAAAATGTTAAAAATGGTATGTGTTTGGGTAATTGGATCAAGTTACTAACACAAAAATATAATGAGTTTTTACTTAATTATGAGTAGCATATTAGTGATATAAAAACCATAAAAAATGAACACATAATACAATAAATGATAAAGGAATTCACCCCTCTATTGGGCTACATCTCCTGGTCCAGCTTCCCTTGGAACATTTTAATTATGATTAAAAAGTGATTTTATAGTGCTCAAAATACAAAATAGATGCCTCTAATGGCTTCAGAACGTCCAAAAACCCCTAGCTGGGCTTTTTTGGCACCTGGTTTGGCCAAAAAATGAAGAAGTTACACCTCCTGGAAGTTTTCCCCTTCAAGCTTGTTGTACCTGCTCGCCAAATTGCACCTACTGTCAGAATAACTCGGCCTTTGTGTGTTTTCCATGCCAAAACCTAACACCTGCAATAATCTCGCAAAATGGATGAAATTGTAGGACTGTTTGCGTCGTCCCCCAATCCTCATCGTAGAACTCGATCATATGGCCCCATGTGGCCAACGACCTAACTGTTGGCGTGCCTGTCGGCTAGCTCCTCTGCACAAACATGTGGTCATGTGGTAAATTTCATGTGACTGGGGCTGAACCAGGGGATAAACACCATTGCAATGGTCTACGCACGTGCCAAAGGTTAATAGGTAATGGTCGTATGCATTGTCATATGGATCGGGGCTGGGGCTTAGCGCTGACCCTTTTCCTCCGCCGACTATACGCATGTTTCAATTCAAATTATTTTTTGAACATATACGGTTAAGAAACACCACGAGGGAGGGCTGGTATCCCAAACCTACCAATTCATTGACGTGTTCCCCCGGAGGTCGCGGGTTCCAACCCCCGTAGGCACCACAATTTTATGAACTGGAGGGGTGGCACGTGGCAGCCCACGATTGGGCCATGTGGCACCATTTCACTTGCCAAAAAATATGACATGTGTCAGCAACCGATTCACCCACCTGTCTTCCACATAGCCTGCCTAATCAACATGCCAAGTCATCATTGCCACATCAACATTGTACGATCGTACTAAATGTAAGGTCATCTGCCACATCAACACTGTACGAATTGTACAATCAACACAATTTTGCATCTTTGGAAAAATGGACAGAATGTGATATCTCTCGCATACGACATCTGTTTGAACTCGTTCGAGTTGCATTGGGTTTCTGAGGACGAGGCCTACACACATGTCAATTTTGAAGCAATTTCGAGCACTTTGATTTTTGAGCAAAATTTGATCCCCCAGATCAGGAAGAACCAGACTATATATGTATCAGAGTTTGTATCAATCTATATGTANATGTCGATGAAAGATGGCTCTCCTATCATATAAGTATGGGCTTCCCAACACAATACCACAAATATCCAATGGAATAACATCAAGCTCTACCTCATCTATATAGTTTGCAATGATGACAAATCTAAGTTTACACCTTCTTGTCACATGCAATTTGGCATTGTCACATATCCATCCTAGAGGGTAAGGTTTAGGATGTGTAGTAGTTTCCAAATTCAATTTCTTGACAATGTCTTCAGAAATGAGGTTTGCTTGTGATCCCGTATAAAAAAGAGTATCTATCTTGGTATGTTTTGAAATTACCCTTATGTGAAAAAGTTGTAATCTCTCTTTTTCATGTTGAGTTGCATTAAGGCTACTACCACTGGAAGAACTGGTACTTGCAATAGAATTTTTACCTTGTAAACCCATGGCTGTGATTTTCTTTTCATCTTTGGAATCAGATCCTAAATCTTGTTGTACAGTTGCAACAATGTTTGGTTTCTCTTTGTTGTTAAAATTTTTGGGTCTCTTTTCAAGATGAAGTTTCCAACAAAGGTCTTCATCATGGCCATCCTTTGAACGATGTTTACATGAGAGTTTCTCTCTCTCTTTATTGACTGAAGAATTTTTCTTTCCATTTCCTTCAAACTTCCTCTTTCCCTTGTCTCCATTATAAAAAGACTTCTTGCTGCCCTCTTGAGGTTCATTCCTTCCTCTTGCTTCTAAATGACTTGCATGTACACAAACTTCAACTAGATTTGAAGGGTTAAACATAAGTAGTGTATGCCTCAATTAGCTATGCAAACCTCCAATGCATTTGAGTAAAGTTTCTTGAGAAGACAAATCTATACCCAAAACCAAAGCTCTTCTCATAAATTCTTGAGTGAAGCTTTGCACATCTTTCCCTTTAGATTGGCTAAAGTTTTGTCAATCCATAATAGTTTTCTGCATTTATGCTAATGGACAAAATTTCCTTTTAATTACAACAATAAAATCATTCAAAGAGGATAAAACTTTTCCATGTTTCTTCATGTCCTCTTGAGTGTTGGCTTCCCACCAAATGAGTGATGCACTCTCCAATATTAAAGAAACAAGCTGAATCTTAGTTTCATCATCTGTGATTCTTTGTATCCTACAATACACTTCAATCTGACGAATCTAGTTATCCAATTTCTCAGCATTTACCTCTCCATTGTACATAGGAAATTCAAACTTAATATCAAGCTTAAGAAAAGAAGTTTGTAAAGGAGTTTTACCATGTTCTTTTGGAGAATATGGAGGTGGTTGTGAAATAGTAGAAGAGGTGGAAGATGGAGGTGAAGGAGGTGGATAATCACCATTCCCTCCATTTCCCTTTGGAGTTTTATCACCATTGTCTCCATTTCCCTTTGGAGGGTTGGAGCTTTCACCTTGCAATCTTGCATTTCTTTCTTCAAACAAAGCTTTCACCATCTTAGTCATATCATATAAAGCTTTTATGAAAGTTTCCTCCTCTGAAGGAAGAGTTCCACGACTCTCCTCATGAGCCATACTTGGTGAATATCTCCTTGAAGCTTGAGGTGATTTGATAGTTCTCCTTATTGACAGTTGAGAACTTGGCTCTATAGGTTGAACTGATCCTCTTGTGAGATTCAACCTTATAAGCATCAAAAAACAAAACACTTGCAAACAATCAAGCCTTCAAAAACCTATGCTTTGATACTAGCTGATATGAAAATGAAGAAGACTTGTATCTTTTTAAATTGAAAATGTTAAAAATGGTATGTGTTTGGGTAATTGGATCAAGTTACTAACACAAAAATATAATGAGTTTTTACTTAATTATGAGTAGCATATTAGTGATATAAAAACCATAAAAAATGAACACATAATACAATAAATGATAAAGGAATTCACCCCTCTATTGGGCTACATCTCCTGGTCCAGCTTCCCTTGGAACATTTTAATTATGATTAAAAAGTGATTTTATAGTGCTCAAAATACAAAATAGATGCCTCTAATGGCTTCAGAACGTCCAAAAACCCCTAGCTGGGCTTTTTTGGCACCTGGTTTGGCCAAAAAATGAAGAAGTTACACCTCCTGGAAGTTTTCCCCTTCAAGCTTGTTGTACCTGCTCGCCAAATTGCACCTACTGTCAGAATAACTCGGCCTTTGTGTGTTTTCCATGCCAAAACCTAACACCTGCAATAATCTCGCAAAATGGATGAAATTGTAGGACTGTTTGCGTCGTCCCCCAATCCTCATCGTAGAACTCGATCATATGGCCCCATGTGGCCAACGACCTAACTGTTGGCGTGCCTGTCGGCTAGCTCCTCTGCACAAACATGTGGTCATGTGGTAAATTTCATGTGACTGGGGCTGAACCAGGGGATAAACACCATTGCAATGGTCTACGCACGTGCCAAAGGTTAATAGGTAATGGTCGTATGCATTGTCATATGGATCGGGGCTGGGGCTTAGCGCTGACCCTTTTCCTCCGCCGACTATACGCATGTTTCAATTCAAATTATTTTTTGAACATATACGGTTAAGAAACACCACGAGGGAGGGCTGGTATCCCAAACCTACCAATTCATTGACGTGTTCCCCCGGAGGTCGCGGGTTCCAACCCCCGTAGGCACCACAATTTTATGAACTGGAGGGGTGGCACGTGGCAGCCCACGATTGGGCCATGTGGCACCATTTCACTTGCCAAAAAATATGACATGTGTCAGCAACCGATTCACCCACCTGTCTTCCACATAGCCTGCCTAATCAACATGCCAAGTCATCATTGCCACATCAACATTGTACGATCGTACTAAATGTAAGGTCATCTGCCACATCAACACTGTACGAATTGTACAATCAACACAATTTTGCATCTTTGGAAAAATGGACAGAATGTGATATCTCTCGCATACGACATCTGTTTGAACTCGTTCGAGTTGCATTGGGTTTCTGAGGACGAGGCCTACACACATGTCAATTTTGAAGCAATTTCGAGCACTTTGATTTTTGAGCAAAATTTGATCCCCCAGATCAGGAAGAACCAGACTATATATGTATCAGAGTTTGTATCAATCTATATGTA
>JZKD02S0831864.1:0-14383 GCA_000966675.3 Picea glauca
AAACAATAAAAAAAGTTGGTAATAATGTTGAGGGGGCAAAGAATGAAAAGAACAAGGTAAAATTCCTTTGCAAGCTTTGCAAAGCAAATCACCTGACTCATCTCTGACCCAAAATAGAGGAACCATGATGCTTGTTAATGCATCAACAACCTGTTGTTTTGACTAACTTGTTTCCGCAAGGTTAGAATTTAACGTAGGGTGCTTTCTTGGCACCTAATACGAATGGGAGAAATCAACCCCCCCCCGCCGGAATTCGAAACATCGAATGCTTATATGTTGAAGTCGGATCTTAATTTGCAAACCAAAGCTTCGGATTACAGGAATCTTGAGTCTGCAAAGAAGAAGGATAAGGAGTTACTAGAACTGTCAAACTCTCTCCATATAGAGAAATCGACGGTAAACCCAATGCCTCACATATCGAAAAGTGTGTTGAAACGGACATTGCACAATCCGAACACTAGAGAGACTCAAAATTATTCTATTGTTGAAGATTTGGCCCAAACACCATTTGCTATGTTTGCACTGGAAGTTCTCCAGAGTTTTCAATTGCAACGAAATGCATTGTTGTCTGTTTTAGGGGATTCTAAATCCTCTAACTCACTGCCCATCATGCTTGACACTTCTAACATCAAACCTCGCCTTCCATATCATGTTGAGTTTCAAATTGTAGTGGTTTATACCACGAAGTCATTTTCGAAAAATATTTTTCGCACTGTGGTGGATGAAGGCACTTCGACGTGTGTCATGTCGTTATCATGTTGGCAAGCTATTGGCTCACCTGAGATAGCTTTGTCTCCCACATTCCTTACGACATACAATGGTCGTTCGTTTAGACCACATGGGATTATTCCTTCTTTCCCTATCCAAGAAGGAAAATTTGTGTGCGTCGAAGTAGAAGTAGTTGATGCGCCTCTCAACTATAATCTACTCCTAGGAAGAAGCTAGACATACGCAATGACAGTCATAGTTTCTGCGATTTTCCGGGTATTATGTTTATGTCACGATGGGAGAATTGTCATTGTTTATCAGTTGTCGGTCACTCGTGTGGATCATGTAGCATCACCAGTCTCTGTGGTTCCTTTGATTGAAAATTCGCAGCGAGCACCTACGAATTGGGGTGTTGGGATGTATCATTCCCTAATAGGTACTTTCTGGCACCGTCATTAGACGTTAATGTCATTCTGACTGCTCCTGAAAAGTGTACGCTAAAAATCAATATCTTTCAAGTTAAATCGTTTCAAACTTCTTATTTTGAAGACCCATGGACTTTCCCTCCCTTGTCAACTTCGAGGGACAAATTGGAACGTACAGGAATGGAAATGACATTGTCTACAACGGAGATAGATTATCGAGCCATTCAACAAGCTACTGCAAACGAAGATCCATCTCCTTCCTCGACTGAGGAAGTGGATCATGTTTTAGAGCCTGTATGGGCTCTTAATTCTTCCAATTCTAATGATTGCTTGGACATCGTCCTCCCTTCGGACGAGGCGATCCTAGAGGCAATGACAGGTCATGAATGACCTTGCGAAGACTTACACTATAAGTCTTATTTCCTTCCTGAGTTGAGTCGCATAGAGAAAGGATAATTTTGATCAACCATGATTGGAGATGTTGATCATCCATTGAACCCTTTAGCAACTCATGGCATATATGCCAAAGGGAATATGGAAAGTATTTTGAAGACTATCCCGATCAATATCTCCAAGACCCATGACGTCGTGGAAAATATTTTTATTGAGGTGGTTTGTTTTCTAGAAGAAATTTTTTCATATACGACCCTTTTTAAGGAGTTCAGCGACGCGTTCACTTGGTCTTATGAGGAAATGTCGGGAATAGATCCTCGAATTGTTCAACACTAGATTCGAATTTATGCAAATGCTAGACTAGTTCGACAAAAATTGCGACCAATGAACCCTAGGAAAGCAACAACGATTATGGTTGGGGTAGAAAAATTGCTTAAAGCAGGGCTTATCTATCCAGTCATGTTGACGGAATCGGTATCCAACCCCATTCTGATTGACAAGAAACAGGGCACCATTTGAGTCTGCATGGATTTCCAAGATTTAAATAAACCTTGTCCTAAAGATAACTTTCCTACGTCATTTATAGATCAAATCCTCGACGAATGCACAGGAAGTGAAACTTTTTCTTTCATGGACGGTTTTTCTAGTTATAACCAAATACAAATTTGGTCTAAGGACCAACATAAGACTTCTTTTATTTGTCCTTAGGGAACCTTTGCATACAAGAAAATTCCCTTTGGCCTAAAAAATGTTGGAGCTACTTTTCAGCGGGCCATGATGTTTTCTTTTCATGACCTCAAACACATAGTGGAGGCTTATCTAGATGATCTTACAACTCAATCTTGCAAAAGATTGCAACATCTGTTCCACCTCTACCTTGTCTTTGAAAAGTGTAGGCATTATCGAAATCATTTGAATCCTCATAAGTGCATTTTTTGCATCACTTCAAGGCATTTTTTGGGGTTTATCGCATCAACCAAAGGGATCATGGTTGACCCTTTGAAGGTTGACACAATACTTCAGTTGCCCCCCCCCTGCATACCGTACGTCAGCTTCAACGCCTACAAGGAAAAGCAAATTTCCTTCGACATTTGGTATCAAACTATATTGATATCACTAAAGGCTTTATGCACCTTTTGAAGTCAGGAGTCCCCTTTTTCTGGGATGAATCAACGCAACGTTCATTAGATGCGTTGAAGAAAGCTCTAATTTCTACCCTTTTTCTTAGTCCTCCCGACTATTATAGAGATTTCTTGTTGTATCTTGCAGTAATCGAATCTTCTATTGGCATGGTGTTAGTTCAGGAGGACGATGAGCTCAAGGAGCACGTCATCTATTATTTCAGTCATGGCTTGGTTGATTATGAACTAAAGTACCCCGAGAAACTGGTGTTAGCAGCCTTCCATGTTATTCAGCATCTTTGGCATTACATTTTACTGTGCAAGACAATTGTTGTTGCTGGCGTTAATCCTTTTCAATATGTTTTGACTCGGCAATGAATTGAAGAGAAGTACAACAAGCAGATTGTTGTGCTTCAGGAGTTTGATTTGGATTTTGCTTCTACCAAATCCAAGAAGTCTTTAGTCTTCGATGAACTTATGTCGGAGTTTCCAACAGAGAAGGAGGATGACATAGTTATCGACTCGTTTCCAAATGAGCATATAGTCCTCATCTCTTTGTTTGATCCTTGGTATGGAGATATTATCATATGTCTCCAGACTTTGAAGTTTCATTCGCATGTTTTGCGAGATGAGCAACGACGAATTCGCCACATGGCGAAGAACTATGTCATTATTGGCAACACTTTGTAATGTCGAGGGGTAAATTCAATTCTCCGTCATTATCACTCACGAGGATGCGGAGTCGATTTTGAATGATTGTCATAGTGGAGCATGTGGCGATCATCTGCCTGGGTTGGCAACAACCCAAAAGATTTTGCGTGCCGAATATTTTTGGCCAACGATCTTTTAAGGATTGCATTGAAGCGGTCAAGAAGTGTAACCCTTGCCAAATATTTTTTTAAAAGATGCGTGCACGTCTTGCTCTTATGTTTCTCATTGTTAGCTCATTCCTTCCACCAAGTGGGGGGTTGATTTTATGACATGTCACCCAGTTTCGGCTAGGGGGCATCGGTATATCATAATGATTGTAGATTATTTTAGAAAATGCGCATAAGCCATGTCGACATTTTCTAATGATGGTTAAACCGCAACGCTCTACATGTTTAACCAGGTTATAGCTAGGTTCGGGGTTCCAAAAGAGATTGTCACTGACCATGGTAGTCACTTTCAAAACCGCATGATGTCAGAGTTAGCATCACAACTGGGTTTTAGGCAGGAGCATTCGTCTCCTTACTATCCTCGAGCGAATGGTCAAGTTGAAGTTGTTAATAAATCCCTGAAAACCATTTTGAGAAGAACCATCAACGCGAGCAAATGAAAGTGGCACTTAATGTTATATCTGACATTGTCGGCCTATCGAACCTCGGTGAAAATTGCAACAAGCTTCTTGCCTTTTCAACTCGTTTATGGGGTAGAAGCAGTTTTTCCTATTGAATGTGAAATCCTTTCACTTAAGATCGCTATAGAGCTCCTTCCTAACACGACTTAATTAGAAGAGTGTCTTGTTTACTTAGAACATCTTGATGAGCAACGTCGAGATGTTGCTATAGCAAATAAGGCACATAAGAAGCGTGTCAAGGCGAATTACGATAAATCTGTTCACCCTAGAGTTTTCTCTAAAGGGGATCCGACCTTGTGTTGGTCTACGACCAAGACAAAGCCACCTTGGGGGCAGGTAAATTCAATTCGTTGTGTCATGGCCCATTCATTGTGAGACATTCCCTATGGAAAGGATCCTACGAGCTAGAATATTTTGAAGGGAATGCGGTGAAATGAGCTCTATCTTAAGAAGTATCACGCTTAAGCCTTCATGCCTATGTGTTCTTCTTGTAAAATTTTTACATTGTTGTATTTAGTGGTAGCATAGATCTATTTTTGTGTTGGTGGTGCTTACGGTGCTTTTAATTGTTTGGAAGATGTCACGGGATGCATCGACATCCATAGGGTTCACCGATGGGCTAACCATCACACTCGAAACCTGGCTTCTGCCGCTTGGGTGATTGATTCGCCCATGGGTCAATTGGTTGCTTTGGGAGGTGCTTGTCTTGATCCTTCCACCAATAACGTGACTGAATATAGCATTTCTATCAAATTTCTTCATGATGCCATTGTGCATCACATTCGGTTTTTAGAAGTTTGTTTGCATGCTTAGTTAGTAGTATCCCAACTGAACGATGAATATCATGTTCGCAACTCTATGTTATGTCATTGATTCCTTCGAGTACATTTGTTGGAGCGTTGTTTCAATCATATTACTTATGTTCATGTTCCAAGACTTTCTAATTATTTATGTGATGCATTTGCTAACTACGTGTTAGATTGGCATTTATATCATTCACATTGAAACAGAAGCACAAAAAAATTATGTTTGTATATAAACAAATCATATGCACATTATCACTATGACAAAAATATCATATATATATATATATATATATATATATATATATATATATATATATATATAGTTCATAAGTACAAAACTGGATCATGTTCCAAAAAAGGATTTTTAGCCTCGATTGTCCTCTATCGGGACCGATAATACAAAAATATACGCGATCTCCAAATCATGGTCATAAGAGCCCTGCCCTTCCCTCAACATGTCTCTCATAACAAACAACGACATTGGATATGTTAATTTTCAAGCATAAACATATATAGAAGATAACAATATTGTTCTTTTAACCTTTAAATAATAAACCAAAGCATAAGAATCATAGGAAGAACAATCATTCACAAAGACACAAGTATTTATCCTGGGAAACCCTTAAGGGGAAGAAAACCCAACAAACTTATTCTTGTGATATATTGATCAGTCAAACAAGTACAATGAACTTACAAGACTCTTCTAGAAAGAGAGAGATAAGACAATAGCACTAAGACAATAGTTTTTACTATTGTTTCTTTGTCTTCAATATATCTGAGCCTCTATCACAAATTTTCCCTTAAACCTGTAGCTTTTACTGTAGCTGATGCTGACTCAAATCTGCCCTTTAATGATGACTCTGAACTGCTCTTAAGGTTGTCTCAGAATAAGTGAAATATGTTGCCCAGAACAGAGTGTTTCAGCCCTCAAAAAAGGCCCTTTAGTTGTTGCCCAGAACAACCTTTAGTTGTTTTCAGAATACCTTCAGAACAAAGTATCTTTGTTGCTACAAGACTGTCCTAGCAGCTTCCTGAGAATAGTGAAGATTGATGCTACAAAAAAGAGTTATTGGCAACTACAGAATAGAGTAATCAACTGCTACAGAACTGCCTCAGAATAGGATTAGCTTGTTGTTGTTAGTTGTTGCCCACAACAGTGTTACCAACCTTCAAAAATGAACCTCCTATCTGCTGCCCAGAATAAGCCTAGGTTGCTCCCTCATAATAGATTACTTGTTGCTCAGAAGAATGAGAAATGAAGTAAAACTCATGTAAAACTTTAGGACCGCCCCCTAGGCTAGGATATGATAGGTCTTAAGTTAGGTCAGCTAGGTTAGGGCCGACCTAGGCTGACTTAGAAAGGGGGCAGCTTTAGGAGGGTGACTAGGAGGAGGGCAGCTTGAGGAGGGTTGCTTGGAAGAGGTCATCTTGGAGGGTTGCTTGGAAGAGGGAAACTAGGAGGGCTCCTTGGAAAAATAATATCCTCTGCAGCTGCTCAAAATTTAACACTCCCTCTTAGCAAAGAGGGTATTCTTCAGGCATACACATCCACACAGTTCTTTCTAGTCATTGCACATGATCATTGACTTGTTGACATCCACACGGGATCAATATATCACAAGAAGTTTAGTAACCTTATGCAAATAAGGATCATGGAATGTGATCATCCAATTCTCCTTAACCATGGTCAACTGCTAGAGTTATTTGACTTAGGGGTGGCCAGTCCCTAAGGAATATTTATAGATCATCTTAAAGACCTAGGAGAACTTTTCACATTACCTTGTCTTGACTTTTTCTTTGACACACAAAGCTCACAAGACTTGTCTTGACTTTTTCTTTGACACACAAAGCTCACAAGATTGATGGCAGTTTCTTTTTGCCTTGAATTACAAGGCTTTTCTCCAAGTCTCAAGTCAGCCTTGACATACAAGGCAGTCTTGGAGAATTTCTTGTCCTTGACTTTTGCACTAGGATCACAAGGTTTCTTGCATCATGTTCTTCTTCCTGACTTTTGTCCTGACTCACAAGGTTTGTACGTTCACCTTGACTTTTTCCATGACTCACAAGACTTGTTGATTCTCCAAATCTCCCTGGCTAGCTTTAGGGTGGCCACTTAAGGCCTCTCATTGGAGAATGTATCTTGATGTTGCAATTTCCTCTCAGTGAGGGACGCATTTTCTGCCATACCAAGCTTGTCCCAGAAGTACACAAATTTTCCAAGGGACAGAGGTTTAGTCAAAATATTTGTTATCTACTCATCAGTACAAATGCACTGCAGCTTGATGGTACATCTTATACCCATGTCTCTGATGAAATGATATTTCATCTCAATATGCTTTGATTTGTCATGGAAGAACGGGTTCTCTGTGAATTTTAAATAGCTCTGGTTATCACAATGGATAACAAGTGTTTCTAACCTCTCTTGAAACAACCCGGATAGAATCTTTCTCAGCCATACTGCTTCTTTTCTCGCATTATTGGTTGCTATATACTCTGCTTCAGTTGTACTTTGTGTTATGGATCCAAGTTTCTTTCTAGATCAAGATATCATAGCTTAACCCAAGCTAAAAGAGTATCCAGAAGTACCCTTTTGGTCCACTAATCTCTCAACCCAATCTTAATCAGCATAACCATGAAGAAACACTCCTCCATTGGAAGTGTATGTAAGTCCATATGCAATGGGATACTCTCAAATCTCTGAGGACATGTTTAGCAGCAATCCAATGTCTGTGTATCGAATCAGACATGAATTGACTCAAGACGCTTACAACAAAGCATATATCTGACCTTGTATGGATCAAATACATCAAGTATCCAATAAGTTTCCCGTACATAGGTAGGTCCACCAAGTTGATGCAGGAGCATCTTTCCACCTCAGCAACACGCCAGCAATCTAGCACATCTGTGCGCATTCAAGAAAGAGAGAGGCACCAACCCTCTCATTTTTTCCTTGTATTTTAAACTTCAATGTAATTTAATTGTAATAAATTACTGTAACGCTTGAGTAAAGCCAAGTTGGCCTTTGTACAGGTTGTGGACAGAGTTTCCTTTAATAGGCTTGAGCTGTACAGATCTTGAGGTTTGCCTCGGATATGAAAGTGTAAATACGAATTCAATAAAATTTAATGAAGGTAGGTAGCTTAGAGGGAAGGCTCGAAGAGCCCCTCTTTTGTAAAAAAATCATGGTATCAAAATTCACAAGAGAGAGTATGGAGAGAGAGAGAGCCTTAGAGAGCTCAAGAGAGGAGAGGAGAGGAGAAGAGATGAGATTTTGTTGCAGTCCAGCCCTACACATATTGTAATTAACATTCAAAGTATTAATACAAAGAGCAGATTTCACTACCTATGAGTTTCATGTGTGTATGCTCATGAGGTTTCTGTATGTATTTTATGAATGTTATCTGTGTGTTTTTATATGTTGTAGATGTATGAATAGGTTTCAATTTGCAGGAGTTAGATAGAATTCTCTATCTGTGAGTTGATGAGTCGTTCTAGGTTCTTTTGGGCTTGTGCAAGGAGTGCACAACAGAGCGTTGAAACTCTGTGAAGCCAATGCAAGGAGCGTGTGCTTGAATTATGTTTGGAATTCAAGAGGAAAACGTGTCAGGTAGGCACACTAGAGCAATCTCAAACTTAGAAGGAGCCTCGAAATTACTGAACACTCTAGAGGAAATATTGTGCAAAGAAAGCGCAGCCAGAGTTGTTGAATACTCTTTAAGCTCAACAGGGAGTGCTTTGAAAAGGTGCAAGGAGTGCACGAGAATCCCTTTGAGGAGAAAAGGGATTGAGACCTCTAAGGTTTGAGTAGTTGAAGCTCAGGTAAAACTGAGTTGTTGAATACTCTGTAAGCTTTGCAAGGGTGCATTGAGCAGGGGGTGCAAGGAGTGCACAGTACCAATGCTTTTCTGAAGTGTTGGAGAAATTGAGGAGAACAGAGTTGTTGAACACTCTGAAGGAAGGCTCAACAAGGTGTGCTTCGAGCAATGCAAGTGTGCACATAAACTCTACAAGGAGTTGCAGAAGCAAGAACTTTCAGGTTCAGATAGCTCAGGAGGAAGAGCGTTGAGTTGCCAGGAGGGCATCAAAAATATTCTAGGTAAGAAGAAGGGTTGAGACCCATAGAAATTTCGAGTAGTTTCAAGCTCAGGAGAGATAGTGCCTTTGTGCATAGAGCCTCAACAAAGAGTGCACAGGGCTACGCAAGGAGCGCCCAGGCCAATTCGTTATCGGACTCATTGTTCAGAATAAAATAGCTAAGTGTTGCAAAGTTCCAAGGCCGCAAGGTGTGCGTCCAAGGTTTTAAAACTTGGGAGGAACAAGCTCAAGAGGTATAGCACTAGTCGAGGTCGTGTGGTTAGAGTCCGGCCAAGGGATCAAAGGTCGAAGCCTTGGAAAAATCTAAAGGATCTTTCGTTGGAAGGAAGGTGAAGCGCATAGAAGGGAGAGGCTACAAAAGCCATCGATCTCGACGGGAGAGCGATCTGGACTGCTAGATCTACATCCAGACCAGCGGAGGAGCGTATAGAAGAAGGTTATCGAAGGCAAGAAACAGACAGACAAGATCCGTTCGGAAGGTCGTTAGTGATCTAACAATTGTTAGATCTGAAGAAGTTGCACGGGACTTAAGCGTAGTAGAGTTCCAACCCCCGAGGGTCCAAATTAGTTGCGGTCATCAGATCTCGCGGAGACACGTGTCATGTAATCCCATATTTCGGCGCTAGAACGCTTCGGTGGAACTGGAGGTGAATCCCCATAAGCCCAGGCTTCTGAGAGACCAAAGGCCCGAACCCCATCCTAACCGTCGAATCAAGGGACACACGACAATAGATTGAGCCCTTTATGGGTTCATTATTCGAGACAAAGAGCAACAAAAGGAGCGGAGGAAGAACTCCTGGAGGCCGAAGTCCTGGAGTCCATCAGGACCGTTAGTCCAAAGGGCAGTTGTCAGCTGATTAGAGAGTTTGAGGAAGCAACTGCGAAGATATACCAGGAGATCGCCTGAGAATTGACGACCGTCATATCAGGGAAAGTTGCATGAAGGATAGCCTTTAAGGCCTTCGACACTCCGTGTATCCAGGGTTTTAAAGGATGTACAAGGAGCGAGATCATCGAAGTCCCGAAGGAGCGAAGTAAATCATGACTGCTCAATCCCTGAGACATGCGGCAAAGATACGTGTATTCGAGGGAGAGACACTCCGGGAGGAAGTCTGTGTAGTGGAGCGAAGAATTCCTTAAGCCCACAGGCTGGAGTTCACTGGAACCGTTGATCTGTCGCAGACACGCATCAGAAGATCCGTCTTCTTTGAGGGTTGTTCCTCCAAGAGAGAATCCAAGAGGGAGCGTTGACCCACAGTTACTCGAAGCCCGGAGCGTTATCTCCGATCGTCAATTTGGAGGTGGACACATGAAGCAATCTCGTGAACTCAGAGGCATCACACTTCAGGAGCTTGTAGAAGTGTCGGGTGCCAAGAGTCCTGAAGTCCGAAGGTTTAGCGTTTCTTGAGTTAAGCCCTAGATCACAGACCGGGTTCATATGAGGAAAGGGGCCTAGCGCCTGTAATTCAAAATTTTAAAAGGAAAAAGCGTCAGGAAAGCGCCTGTGGGTTTCATAGACCCTGTGCCTTAGGAAGAAAGGGGCTTGTGTAAACTTGTTTTGGGGTCCGATAAGGGCCCTAAGAGTTAATCAAACTCTAGTTCTTGAACGATCCTAAACCGGGAGGTCAAGCAGCCCCAGGTGAGAGAGGAGGGTCTGCATTGTGCAGAGAATAGTAGGTAAGCCCCTGGTTTCGAGCATGGGGTCACATGAGGGTAGCCCCCAACCAACAAGAGCCTATCGAGAAGCCATATTTGGCCCAAAATCAGCAGAAAAGGGCTGTGGAAAGCTAAGAAAAGGTCCAAGGAGGACCTTGTGAGTTGATCCATCTCCAGTAATTTGAAGATCCTTAGACCAAGAGGTCAGTGGACCCCAGGTTAGGGTGGGGGTCTATGTCAAGTTGTATCAGAGCCTAAGAAAAGGTTTTGTCTGATGCCATCAAGTGGTATTAGAGCGTGTTTTTGCTTGCAGACAGTAGGCAAAGGTTAGGAGAGACAGAGTGTTGATGCTCTGTGAGTGAAGATCTATTTGCAAGTGTGCAGCAGACATATGATAGCCAGGTGGGCTGCAGGAAAAAGTTGGAGGTGCTCTCAGTTGCAAAGTAATCAGCAGACTTGCCAGAAGAACAGGCAGAAGGGGAAGATGGCTATTGAAGGCCATAGGCGTTGATGCAAAGCCCCTTCCCCAAGGGTTGCACGACCTCCCAGTCTTAGGATCTTCTTAAGACTGAGCTGAAACAGTCTTTGATTCCCTACTGGAATCTTCACAATATATCCACAGGTCTTTTTATGAACACTCTACCCGCGCAAACAAGCATTAGACACAAGCCTCCTTCATGTGCCCACTGGTTGTAACCACATGCTTATCCAAAAAGGTGTTTTGGGATTTCGTGTATCGGCAATATGAGTCAACCGACTCTCCATTCTTCAAACTCCCGGTACTCGAATTTCTGAAATATTCGGAGCTCCAAATCTGACGGTTTTGATTCTTCCACGATCTGACGGCTCGGATCGCGTCAGGGTTTCGCGGAATGCAAAGTCGAAAGACTCTTCAATTATGTTCTATCGATCCCCGAAATGCCAAAATATCGATACTCCTTCACCACAGATCAACAATCCACACTAACTCTCCAGCCAACGATCGTGATTCTGTCGTGATTTTGCGTTTCGCGAGTTTTCGCAACTTCCACCTTTAACTTCCCGATTCTCGAAACAACAAAGCTCTAATCTGTCACCACGTGTCCTTCCTCACTGAACGACCACGATCGTTTCGCGAATTCAGAGTTTGTGAATTCTCACGTCTTGTACCTTTGACCCTTTCACCCCGCGAGTCAATCAACGTTGATCTCTTGCCACGTGTCCTCTGACAATGGATGGTTCCGATTGATATCGGAACTTCGGGGCTTCGCAGGTTCTCTTTCCTATGCAAGCATCAGATCGACGACTCACAATTTCCCACGATCTAACGGTCTAGATTTTGTCACGAGTTCGCGTATCGGGACTTTTGGAAGTAGCTTCCTCCGTGCTCTAGATTCTTGATTACCAATTTTCCGAAATCTCAAATCAACGAGTCGATCTCCCCAGAGATCGACGGTTGCTATCTCTCCTGAGCTTTCGAGTGTTTAAAGGACTTTTGCCTTATGCTCCTCGTAGTTTTACTAGATCCAACGACCCACGGATATTAGAACTTCTCCCTTTAGGAATTTTCACCATTCGTCCAGGTTATTAATGGCTCACCTTATCTTCCTCGCAATTTCTTTGCATCTAACGGCGCACGGTTATCGGCGTTGCTCCCTCTAGGGATTTCTGTCGTCAGTCCAGGTTCTCAATGACTCTTTGCCAAATAGTTTGGCGTCATCCCTTATGAACTTTCACTTGCTTCCCGACTCGAAGGATTTCGAATGTTTTGAAGGCTTCAACAGTGTTTTCCTCCTAAAGCTTCTGTCAATGAGATTTGACTTCACCTTGGCGCTCACTTGCACTCTACGTGCAGCTATGCACTACTCCTCCTGAGCTTCTCAAACTTGAAATAAGTTCTCTCCTCCGCACACTCCTTGTGCTTGACCGGCCTTCAACTGGCTATCTTTCAACACTTCGTCCAAGTGTTGGCCTGGTGCACTCCTTGTGTAGGTCTTCCTCCAGAGTATTCAGTAACTCTATAAGTGTCTTCTCCTCTGACACTTCTCTTTCTCTCTGAACTCGAAATAGAGTTCTCTTATGCACTCCTTGCACTCTGTGTCTTTTCAAAAGACTTCTTGATGCCCTCATGGCATACTCTGCGCTCAACCTCCTAAGCTTTCATACTTTAACACAAATTTGTTTCTATACGCATTCATTGCGCTCAATATGCACACTTTGCATACGTAAATTCCCCGCTATCTCTTCTGAGCTTTAAGTGGAAAAAGACTTCTTCATACGCACTCCTTGCGCTATGCATGCACTCCTTGCATAATCTTACAGAAAAGAAACAATTGAACTCATTCAATTATTCATTCATTCCCTATGAACATCATCCATTCACAAACACACAACAACACAGTCAAACTGTAAACAATATCAACACTGTACATTTGGGTCAATTTCCTCTGTTCTATTCATTTCAAAGAAAACATAATTACAGTGGCTATCTCCTACAGACACAACTGAAACTTGTCTAAGGACCTAGAGCTTCCTCGCTCTACTTCCTCCTACCTAAATACTATTACATTATGTTCAAGCAGTTACCTACTCAATTAATGCAACCTAATGACTAATCATGACATTTATCCTACACATGTAATACATTACAGTCGTGTAAAGGATTTACAATTTGTTCTGTGCTTTCAAACGGTGGCCCGACTTTACATACAGTTAATAAATTAACGAGAAAATCAAAAAGATCTTCACACCGCTACCAAGCTGATTAAGGTCGGTTTGGTTCTTTCAATGCGTTGAAATGTCAATTCGCTTCCACATCCTCGCTTTCTCTTGTTTGACAACGATGCTCCTGCATCATACTCCACTGCTGTGAAAAATTCATGAGCTCCTGCTCATGAGCTCTCCAGTTATGTTGAAATCCACCTGGATCCCAAACTTTTCCTTGGAGTTGTTTATATGCTCCTCTACTTTGTTGTTGTTGTTGCTTCTTCTTCTTCTTCCATGCTACTATGGAAGGTTCTCCTTTATTCAACTTCTCCTTGCTAACTGCTTCTTGTGTTGATCTCAACATCTGCTTTCGTATCTCCTCAATCACCTCGTCCAGTTGCTCTGCTGACTGACTCTTTCTTTCATGCAAATTTCTTTGCTGCATCTCCTCCTTTTGTTGATGAAAGGACGGATTATATTGACCTCTCATGCTATCTTCTTCTCCTATAATACTAAATTGCCATTCTACTGTAGATTTCAGTTCTGCAGTTTCCTCACTGAGTTGTTGTTCAACTTCCTCTAACAGATTAGCTTATGCCTGTTCTTGTTGCGCTGCTTCAATTCCAGCTTCCTCTAGCTGCTCCCCGGGCTGGTATGCTCCTCCACCTATTTCCAATTTGATATGTTGGAGATGTCTACTCTACATATGTGTCATTTTCTCGAAGGCTTCCAGTTCCTCATACAACTCAACAAAATCTATGTTGTATGCTTCTTCTTCCACTACAAGCTTCATGACTCTCTTCTGGCAGCTATCTTCTAGTTTTGGATTATCCAACCAATCCTCCAACATCTTCAGTTGTTGCTCCCATTGAATGAGAAATTCATCTGAATTCTCCCCTTTTTCTGTTGGGGTAGACATCAATGTTTGCTCCATGTTCTCCTCTTGCATGGCAATCATTGTTGGTTGTCCTTCTCCTGTTGTTACATCTGCAACATAAGAACTGACCTCAACTGGGCTATGTGGAAGGGATACCTCAATCCCTCCAATGATCAGAATATGTTTCTGATCCTCTCCTTTATGATGGAAGTATTTAACTTCTCATCATCATCATTCACATGGTTTACAAACCTATACGAATCTTCACCTATCAGCAC
>JZKD02S0831941.1:6199-20091 GCA_000966675.3 Picea glauca
GGAGGAACTCAACGCAATGGGGACCATTGCTTCCTAAGGGGGGAGGAATGATCCAGGTGGATATTGGTGGCCACCCACCTATTCCACTTGGACCCCCACCATTGCTTATTTCAGTCTTTTAGTTTTCACACAATTTACTATTTTTAGCAATTTTTCGGGTCTTGAACTTCTAGAGCCGTTTTGAGGCCCTAAACGATGTTTTTTGGGGTATGTTGTGGTCACAAAATTTCATCATGAAATTTTGTGCAAATTTTGTATTCCTCGGATAGATCTTTCCAATGGGCTATCATATGCCTAAAACAGAGATCGTATGCAAATGTTACGACCCCAGGAAGTTGATGTACCAACTTAACCAAACAGGGCCCACATGACTTTTGGCGCTTCATCTCCCAGGGTTAGGTTTTTGGATGTCAAGGACTTTTGGCATTCCCGTTTATTGTAAAAGGGCCTTCAGAGCCTCATTGTAATCATCTTCTCACAGATGCGAGTAGCGGCCACATCTCTTCTCCGAGATAAGCTACCATCGCCACAGCTAGTTTATTTCCATTCTGTCTGTAAGCATATTTCAGTCATTTGTTATTAATGAAATGAAGTCTTATTTCTGCTGCATCTCTGTGTTTATGTGTATTTCTGTATTTCATTGTGTTCCTACATAAATCCAGATCAAAGTGCTTGATCACTTATTAAAATCAATGATCACATTTTAATGTCACGATGAGATGGATGATTCTCATTTACTTTGTAACTTCGACTATTCATGGCTCCTGGACTTCGGAGTAGCAATTTTTTTGAAGTGATTACCTACTTAATAATTCATAAAGTGGCAGTGATCACTTGTTGTCGGTTAACACCATAACTTACCTTATCCTACCACTATGCTTGATAATCGGTTGAGAACGCTCCCGAAGTAGATCAACGATTAGTGTTACTTCATGATTTACACTTACTCTATATTTACACTGTACTTGATGAATGTCTGTGACTTAATCAAAGGTTGAGATGGACGACCACTATTTACTTCAGGACTTCGGGGGTCTGGGTAATTTTTGTTCCAATTTCCACTGGAGTTGGTCAACTCTGGAGTTGAATTTCTCCTGATCTGATGGTTAAGAATGCCCCCAAAGTTATCTTAGATCAAATATCAACATTGACTTCGACCTTTGACGCTTCAGGTGATTTCTCCTACATAGGCCTTCAATCTTCCGGAGTACATTTCACCGAAGTAGATCGAATGGTTGGATTTTACTTACACGATGAATGGTTCTTGTTCATTTTAGAACTTCGAGAATCTGGGAGTTTGCTGGTGCTAAAACTCCTGAAATACATACTCCTAGAGTGACATAGTTGCTGACGTCACTTGTTTATGTGGCACTGACTGAGTGGCTGCCACGTGTCACTTAGATTTGTGACTTACCCATACCTAAAATGGAAACTTCACCTTGACACTTGTCATCATCTGATTGCACCACGTGTCCTTGCTGACGTGGATCTCCTCATGTGGAACATGTTCTTCTCCTAGATCTAATGGTTGTCATAAATCCCGAAATGTATTTTAGATGAACAACTAAGAATGACTTCATCCTTTGGTGCTTCGGGTAAATTTACATGTTCTCAACCATTTTCTGCCGAAGTGGTCAACACCGAATTTGACCACTGTTTTGATCCAACGACCATCATTTATTGTCTAGATCCTATGGTCCTCATTCACTTCAGGACTTCGGGGCTTCGACCTTCGTCTTCTTGTTTATACTATCCTTCCACTTTACACGATCCAATGGTTAGTATATTATCCAAAGTGTTTCTTGTATCGGGCGACTCATCTTCACTTTGGGACTTCGACCTTCGGGTAATCTTACCCATTTTGGGCTTCTTTTCTTAGGAGTAGTCAGCATCGGGGTTGAATTTTTTTCTACTTAGCTTTAATCCAATGGCTAAGATATCTTCTAAATCGCCTACTTCATATCTGTCAGCTGAGATATAATTATTCTGACTTCCCCTCGATCTGACAGTCCTGATTTATCCCGAAATATACATCAACAAACAAGATTCTTTTCCTTCTTTACGCAGGTTTCCTCTATCATCCAACGGTCAGGTTTGCATCTGAATTTTGTATGAATCACTCCCATTTCTTGATCTTTTATAATTTTTTCCCTTGTTCAATAATATTTTCTTCCATGGGATTTCTACAACGCTATCTCTCTTGATATTTGATCATAGGATCATTGTTGATCCTATCGTGATCAACAATAATCATGAAATGCTGCATCCTTAAGGTGATTTTCTTCTGCCGATATTTAGTATACTTTTCCTCTTGAGATTATCCTTGCTGCTCTGATGCATTCTCTTTCCATCATATACCCTTCATTATACATGGACAAACCTTATTGGCCATTCTGACACTAATGCCATCTGTATAACTGTTCATGACTGATTGATGTTGCCATCATAACAACTTATCATGACCATTGACATCAATGAAAACATATCAATGACAATATGTCCAACAATCTCCCCCTTTGTCATTGAGGGAAACACACTAACTTCATACACAAACTCTCCCTATGATGATGATTTTATCCTATGAAGTTACTCTCCCCCTTTGACATCAATGGAAAAGGGTTGCTCCCCCTATGATTAATCTCTGTCTATCTGTATGCTGCTGACTAGAATCTGAACTTGGGTAACTCCCCATGTAATCATGCTCTGGCTGTCATAACTGAATGACTCCCCCTATCAATCTTTTCTCTCTGCTTCTAACTTCTCTTTCCCTTTTTTTCTAAAGGGGTAGTTCTTCTTGACAAGATCTCTCCCCTTATCATTTCAACAAGATTCCATGTATACCACTATATGTTGATACCGAGAAGGGGGTGAATCAATATCAAGTACAATTTGGAAACTTTTTCAACTTATACTTCAAATAGATTATATATTCAATTATATCCAATGATCAATGAACAATAGTAAAAGAGTTACACCAATACACCACAATACACCATGCAAAATATATGAGAAATAACCAATAGTTATTGTTCAAGGGAAGTAATGACTTCCAAAGCTAGCTACAATTTCCAAATACAAAGGGAGGTATAAAACTCCAAAAGGAAGATACACTCCTCCAATATCAAGAGAGGGTTGAACTCTCCATCCTTTCCCCTTCCTTCCACCCAAGAATATATGAGAGATAATAAAACTTTACATTAAATCATCACAATCAACCAACCATCACATAGAACCTGATAATGCTTCATGAGACTTCTTCAACTTCTGTAATTATTCACTTCTTAGAATACTATGATCCTGTAGATAATATAACTCAATGTATTCTCTGAAACTCCTCCAATTTTCAGTCCTTGAATCCTCCCCAAAAAGGAGTTATAGATAAAATGGTAGACCTTATTCAATTTTGGTTTATTCGGGAGATCGAACTTGTACAGAATGCCCCACGCTGAATATTTAAGATCAGATTCTAAAATTCGCACAACTACAACCCATACTATTTCCAATTCAATTGGTCTCACTTCATTTGGATTCTCTATGAAGAAGTTATGATTTTTTTACCTAGAACACTTGTTTATGACTAGCTTAAGGACTAGTAAAAAACCCTATCTTCCATGGAGTGTATCTCCAAAATTGTAGTGAATAAAGAGTTGATTTTTTTACCATGGGTACCTAGATATGTCTTCTCAATAGCCTCCTAATTTCACCATCTGAATCATTCTAGAAACAAAGTTATATTGAAAATGGTAACATGACCTATAAATAACATACCTTAGAACAACACATCACCAAGAGACTTCATCTTCCCTTGAAATTTGGCCTTCTTTACTTCAGATTTCCTTCGAAATTCGACATATATCTCCTTGTTCATTAACAAACTTGTGTGTATGAAATGAATGTATAATGATATGTATTTATACCCTTTATGTCACTTCCTTTTAACATTAGGGCCGACCTAACACTTTCTTATTTTGTAATTCTTTTCTTTAATTATCTTTAGGGCCGACCTATACTTCCTTCTTCAATTCACTTTGTCATCTTCAAAAATTAATTTCTCCTCAACCATGAGGATCCACGTGACATGCCACCTACCACCAGAAACAACATGATGTATACTATCCATCCATGGGTATTGTATCTGTATGTGCACTTTCCTTCATGTCCAAATACCTTCATCAATATTGGGGTCCAAAACCAATGACTAGGGTTGACATCAATGACAACAACCAATCTTCCAACAATCTCCCCCTTTGTCATTGATGGCAACACTCATGCTCCCCCTGTCATCATGATCCAAATTTATCTCCCCCTTTGACATGAATGGAAAATGGTGGGGCTTCTCCCAGTGAGTTCAATGGCACAAGGTGACCTTCTTCTTTGGGGATGCTCCCCCTGAACATGTGGCACTCAATAATACTTCTTCCTTATTTTTGGTCTTTGGGACTTTTTCTTCCTTGGAATCCTTTTGTGTGTCTTATTTCTTCTCTCTCTTCTTCATGTCTAGGATGTATATGTTGTTTGGTCTTCTTGTTGTAGTTGCAACCAATCTTCCTGAGTTATTTTCTCTGATTTTACATTTTCCGGAGTCAAACGTAAGAGTGTATCCTTGATCACATATTTTGCTGACACTGAGGAGATTATGCTTCAGATATTCAACCAATAGGAATTTTCCTTCTTTTACATTTTCACTTCCAAGCTTTATAGTTCCTTTTCCAAGTATTTTGGTAGATGAGTCATCTCCAAATGCAACATTTCCACCCTTTTTCTTCAAGCTGACAAATTTTCTTTGATCTCCGGTCATATGAGATGAGAACTCACTGTCTATGAACCATTCATATTCTTCTTTGCATTATTTAGCGACCAATGTTGTTCAACATTTTTCATTGTGTGTATTTTCTTTCCTTTTCCATATTGTAGTTGGTATAGGGACATTTGGCATAGGATTATATTCCTTCATCTCTCTGCAATCTCGTGCTTTGTGACCAAGATTATTGCACTTGTAGCATACAATATTTTGATCCTTTAATGGGTCAAATGGATTATAATTTCTGTTGACATGTCTATAAACATTTCCATATCTACTATTTGCACCATTCATGTAGCTTGCGTAGTTATTCCTTTCATTGATTCTACAGTTGATTGCCTTGTGTCCAAAAGTTTCACAAGTATAACAATGCCCAAGAAATAAATTTTGATACCTGGGAGTAAGTGATATTCTTTGTGGTGTGGTCCATCTGGCTTCATGATCTATTCTTCTATAGTTTCCTTCATAATGATTGCTTTCATACCCTATGGGAGAGGATCTTCTTGATGTCTCATTCCTTCTGAAATCTAGTCTTCTATCTTGTTGTTCAACTTGTTCTGGAGTGTTGGTTTCATCATTTTAATATCCCTTCTCTTGTTTTGTTGTCTTGAAACTGTCATTATATCCTAGTCCTGTCTTGTCATTTGGAGATATTTGACTGCTAAGGATCTCATCTAATTTTTTAGTTCTTTTTTCAAACTTCTTAAACTTTTCTATTGTCAATAATAGCTCCTCTTTTGTGTGATCCAATTTTTCTTTCAATTTCTCATAATATTTTAATTGTTCCTTCAATATATCAATTGTATTTTCAAGCTTGTAATTCTCTTCTTCACAACTACTCAATTCACCTCCATCCTTTCCCCTTCCTTCCACCCAAGAATATATGAGAGATAATAAAAATTTACATTAAATCATCATCATCAACCAACCATCACATAGAACTTGATAATGCTTCCTGAGACTTCTTCAACTTATGCAATTCTTCACTTCTTAGAATACTATGATCCTGTAGATAATATGACTCAATGTATTCTATGAAACTCCTCCAATTTTCTCTCCTTGAATCCTCCCTAAAAAGGAGTTATAGAGAAAATGGTAGACCTTATTCAATTTTGGTTTATTCAGGAGAGCGAACTTGTACAGAATGCCCCACGCTCAATATTTAAGATCAGATTCTAAAATTATCACACAATAAACTATAGCTCGTACTCTTTCAATGCAATTGGTCTCACTTCATTTGGATTATCTATGAATAAGTTATGACTATTTTACCTAGAACACCTTTTTATGACTAGCTTCAGGACTAGTCAAAAACCCTATCTTCCACATAGTGTATCTCCAAAATTGTAGCGAATAAAGAGATGATTTTTTTACCATAGGTACCTAGATATGTCTTCTCAATAACCTCCAAATTTCACCATCTGAATCGTTCTAGAAACAAATTTATAGCGAAAATGGTAAGATGACCTGTAAATAACATACCTTAGAACACATCACCAAGAGACTTCATCCTCCCTTGAAATTCGACCTTCTTTACTTCATATTTCCTCTGAAATTCGACTTATATCTCCTTGTTCATTAGAAAAATTTTGTGTATGAAATAAATGTATAATGATATGTTTTTATACCCTTTATGTCACTTCCTTTTAACATTAGGGCTGACCTGACACTTTCTTATTTTGTAATTCTTTTCTTTAATTATCTTCAGGGCTGAGCTGTACTTCCTTCTTCAATTCACTTTGTCATCTTCAAAAATTCATTTCTCCTCAACCATGAGGATCCACACAACGTGCCACCTACCATCGAAAACAACATGATGTATACTGTCCACCCATGGGTGTTGTATCTGGATGTGCACTTTCCTTCATGTCCAAATACCTTCATCAATCTTGGGGTCCAAAACCAATGAATAGGGTTGACATCAATGAAAACAACAAATCTTCCAAAACTATATACATCCTACTGTTTCTGTTGAGGATACTGTTGTCCTACTAGAACACTATGCAACTAAATCTTATACTTTTCAAACAACCTTTCGACCTGTCCATTGCTACTCATTGATCTCTAACCAGATTAATGGGTTTTATATATGCACTAAAAACACAGTAAAAACCCTCAATTAAATTGTCAACCCGGGGTAAGTAAACTTAGAGTTGTATCAAAATATATGCCAAAGGTAGAAGGGATGGTAGGAGGATAGTCTAACTAATGAATGCAACTATCTAAGGCTAATCTACTCAAGAAAAGCTATCTAACGAGCAAACCCTACTAAGAAAATTGAAACTAGGTAACCTAAGTATTTTTGGGCCAAGGGTCGATGGATAGTTCCTAAGAAAGCAAGTAAAATCCTATATAAAGAAAACTAGTTCAACAATAAGCAATCAACAAACTACTTTAAGCATAACAAGCAAATGTGAAAAGAAAACTATTTTAACTTGCCAACCTAAATTCAATGAGCAACTACCCTATGAAAGAAAATAAATAAAGACGAAAAGACACCTATCTAACCTATTAAAGCAAATAGACAAGCAATCAAAGTCACCTAACTAACCTACTAAAGCAACATATGACTATCTAACCTACTAAAGAAAAATAGACAAGTAAGCAAAGACAACTAACTACTGCAAGTAATCAAAGTAAAAACTTCTCATTGAACAACTATCTAGCCTAAGAGGCAAGTGGACTAAATGCTCAATGCAAAACTGTTTTTGATGCATGAAAGGAAATCTAAGAGGCAACTGGACTAAATATTCAATGTGAAACTATTTCTAATGCATGAAAGGAAATCTATTTTATTGAAAGAAAGAAAGGCTACCACTAATTCTTAATCTATGACAAGCAAACTACTATCTAATCTATCAAAGACTACAACAACAACAAAACTACCTTTTAAAACTATGAAAGCAAGAAACTATCTCTTCTAATCTACACAAGCAAGAAACTATCTTTAATCTATGAAACACTCAAATATAATGTTGGTGGTTGTGTGAATGTCTTCGGTGTCAGATAATATCTTGATGGAACTTGACAACAAAGGACAATTCAAGCGGTATGATCTCAACACTAATCTCAATGGCAAAGTGAAAGGTATGGATTAAACAATCCAATGAGAATTTAGCCATGACAAAAATTATGTTAGATACCTTGCATATTCATATATAAATCATCAAAAACATAACAAGATCATCATTAGATTCCTATACTATGTAAGAAAAACTAGATTCAACCATTAACTAATAAAATATAATTACATTTTAATTCTAGGAAAGGAAATTGCGTAAAACAAAACTATGCTATGTCTATTCTAACCATTCAAACTGCAATAAGGAAATAATTAAAAAAATAAATTAAACTATGAAAGTAAATTAACAATCTACATTAACCAAGAACTAATTAAATGAGATCTATATAAAACTGAAATAAGCAAGCTATAATCAAGAACTAGAATTAACTCTATCCATCCATCAATCCTTGTCAAAGAAAACCCAAATCAAACTATGTTCTATTCTAATTAAACTCTGTTTTAAACTTTAACGATAAAATCATAAATCAAGCATAATATAACATCTAAATTCACATGGGGTTAGTATAGAGACTTGCAAGTCTATTCCTAATATAAAAAATCAATGCATGTTAACACATCTCATCATTCTAACTTGCAAAAGAGAAGCAAAACAATTAATCTACAACAAACTAATCAACTCAATAAAATTATGCATGTACAGGAAAATAAAGAGAGCAATTAAATTATGGAATGCATGAACAACAGAATGATAGTCACCAGACTGCTGGTGGCCCCCCCAGCAAGTCGTGGTCACTCTCTAAAATCATACCACGAACTTAGCAGGTCAAATTCACCATTAAAATCCAAAAACACAGTTTTGACATAATCTGGCAATGTAAAAACTAAAAATAGAGTAAAAACGTATTTGTTCCTATCACACTGATGTATGTGATGCTTAACTTATGTATGAACATCGTAGTGGTATTTATAAGCTTACAGACCAAGTGGTTGACCACAGGAGGGTCGAACCACTTCTAAATTTGGCAAATTACAATAAAGGATGCCCTAATTGATAAAATAGAGTGAGTCAATAATCACCCTCTTGAAAAACTGAAACTGAGTTGTCAGGAGCATAGTAGCTGGAGGGGGCAAGCATGAACAAAACCCACGTGCCCAATTTTCCCTCACTGGCCGCCAATGCCATAACCACCAAGTCGCCTTCCATTTCTGTGCAATACAAAGTGCTGGATAGAGTGTCGAATCGAGTGCTGGAATGAGTGTCGGATCAAGCGCCAGAACTAGAAGCGTAGTGCATTTTTTTCTCATAACACTAGAAAAACATGAACTAGCTCTTGGAAATCATAAAACATGATGAATTATACTTGATACAATCATTAAACATGAATTATACATACCTTATGTCGATCATACCGTTTTATCATAAAATTCTTCAAAAAGATCCTTCAAAAGATGAAAAACACATATGTACATGTGACAAAAGTGTATAATAACCGTCATCAAAGTGATCATATCTCGAGCCCAACATTACCCCTACACTTACAATTTTGCAGGTCCCAATGCAAACAAAAACAAGTTTCCCCTCATGACTAGGCTTGTTGAGGAGGATCAGTTTTGGAAGCTTATCCTTCTTGCTATGTAGACTTAGCCTTGTGCCTCCTGTGTTGCTTTAATTGTGCTCTGAGGTTGCAGTTAGATTTAGTCATTTCATCAACCAACCATTGAAGGGAGTTGACCTTTGCATGAAGGACTGCATTGTCATGATGAAGGTGTACATCTACTATCTTCCTCTCTTCCAACTATTGGAGAAGCTGATGGTTTTCTTTTTGTAGCTACTCTATGGTTGGGACAAAATCGGTGATCTCTGAAGAAGGCTTAGATCATTTGAGGGATGTGGACAATCTATCAGTTTTAGGATCTAAAATGGGCATGGGTGAACTAGGAGTGATGGGAGATCGGTAAGGTAAAGTAGGTACTCTTCCGAAAGGAAAACAAATCGATTGGCTTCCCTTTTGTTTGTGGGAATGATGGGAAATCCTTTCTGCATTACTTCTTGGAGGTTTTTAAGTGTAGGATCAAGAGAGAGTGAAGACATTGGGGGGTTTAACAATAGGCTTCTTTTGGTATTTTCTCTTGGTCTTTTTACCCGACGAAGAAGTAGGGATATCAACAAGATTTTGGTATTGTTCTGGCAAAGAGAGGGTTTGTGCAAGGGAGTTTGGAGTTCTTGGAGAGTGAGGCTTGGATGGAGAGATAGGTTTTAGGCTAAGTGGCTTTTTTTTGGTCTTAACTGTCAAGTGAGGGTTTGCAAATTGGTAGATAAAGGCATCCCAAGTTTTCCCTTGTTTCTCTAACTCGGCTAGAACAAAGAGCTTGATCAAGCCATGGTGAAAGAGATTGTTATGGGGGTTAGTCACATTCTTCCTCACTTGAGAAGACATCTTCTCCAAGCTTTTGAGAAAATAGAAGGGGAAGTTCAAGGGTTTGTTGAACAGAAAATGGGCCAACAATCTAAAATGACAAGCTTTGAAAGTAGAGTATCTACCTTCACATGTAGTTAACCTTGTGATGATGATGAGGGGGTTGACCAATTTTGCCTTTATCCACTCCTTAGCATACCCTTTTGCTCCTGAAATGCTCTCTAATTCGGGCTTAAACACCCTATTGTAACTTGAGTGCGACAATTGGTGGTTTTTGAACCATCTATCTACCATCCTTGGGAGCTTTGTGGCAGCAACAATGGACTCTTCAGAAACTTCAAAGATAAGAGACCCTACATGTGTTGAATTACCATCGAAACCAACTACAAATTGCATGGAGAGACCATCATTGTGGCCTTGCAAGATAGACATAAATGTCCCCCATCCAGTGTGCAAAAACACTTCTCTGCACTGTGTAAATTTGGGAATGGAAAACAAGTCTGCATAGGAGGAGGGTTCGTATCTCCTGGGCATTGTGACATAGGTGGAATTCACCAAGAAAGGGTGTAATCGAGCCAATAAGTGTCAAGGATTGAGCACATGTTGAATGTGTTTTGGATAGAGGATGAGATGGCAGAGGTTGGGCGCGATTTCTTAACGCGGAGGAGAGAAAATGGCAAGGGAAAATGGAGATAATGGTTTCCCAACCCATCTTTGGATGCATCTATAGTGGAGTAGGTTACCCACATGTGCGCACGAGCTGCCATGTGTGGAGAATTTGAATTCGAAGGCTTGATTTTTGGGCAATGTAATGGTGCATATTTTGATCAATGTCCAAGTCTTTTGACTTGGACATTTGATCATAAACATATGAAGCATCTTTTAATCAATTCCTACAACCAATTTAATTGAATGTAATTGAATTCTGGTTACCTAGAATCTAGGACAGTTACTGGTGTGTAATTCACATAGCACCTTGTTCGGCACCTCATACGACACTTCATCCGGTACCTCATACGGTACCTCTATGTTAAGTGCATTTTCACCTCTTATAATGGATAGCCTGCAACTTTGAAGTGTTTTTGACAATCACAGTAGTTAATGAGCAGAAGCAAGATGCTCCATGCTCACTCAATCTTCTTGCATATGACATATAATGTCAAAAACCTACAATGAATGGGTTATAGCAAGCATAAGACATGTATTTTCAATCCTACAATATGCGGTTTGTAATGAACGATAAACCGATAAAGAGTGGTCTGTTAAGTATGTGTTCAGTAATTTATAGCACACATGAGTTAAGAATTTAAAAATAATTATGATTATCAATGCAATAACCTATATCATGGTAATAATAAAAAATTCTTGCAAATACTTATTTCTCTAGGCAATGATCATTTGTCAGCTCGTGAATCCCTCCCCCACACTTAAGTATTGTGACACATCACAATAAAAAGTATAGGAAACCAGTTAGTATCCCCCAGCCGAATATTTATAGTATGTCAAGTGTAAAGATAAAATTTCATAGATTGGTCTGACGAGATAGTTAGGGGATGGCCCCACCTATAGGATAAGAGATCCTATATATAGATAATAAGAGGTAGGAAAGAGAGTTTCGAGATAGTCTTAGAGTTATTTCCCAATGGAAACTTTATGGATTTCATTAACCTTAGCTTAACCACACATACTTCATGTCATATTTGTCTTCAAGTAATGCCGTACATCAGGACAAGTTTAAATTTATTATTTATTTTTTGTCAGATTACCATCCTCGCTAGGTAGAATGCCCCGCTGTCAGCAAGCCTGTTCAGTACTTTGGCGGGTTTACCTAGTCATACCACATGCTGGTACCCGCTGCCAATAGACCTGTTTAATATCTTGACGGGTTAGCCTCTTAAACCCTTAGAGACTGGCCCTCCATATTTTAATATTTTAGTATAAGATTTCTTATGCAAGAAGATGGGGGAACAACTCTGAAACAATTTTTTCTTTCTTTTTCTTTTTAATTGGGATGGTATTTATCTTAGAGGATGACTTTCCGTTATATTATTAGTGATTGCCCCGATGTAAGGAGTACTTAAGAGGACGTGGTTTTAAGCCCTAATATTGGCTCATTACCCCTTAATTGGGGCATATTACATTAATAATGTTATTTTATTTATGTCGGATTTATTCCATTACTTGTAATTATACCTCCTAGTCTCCTATATATACCAACTAGACATTTTCATTTGGAATAATATTGGAATTGTACATTTATGTGGGCATAAAGAGGTTTCCCCCTCGAAGAGTCTTATTATCTGAATGTCTCTCTTTTTCAAGGTGTTGAGTACTTATTCTGAGGTTTTTCTATGCTATATTGATATTTGGTTCTTAACATATGGTATCATAACTCAAGGTCTTGGGGTTTCGCTGCTACATCTGAGACACCTTGTCATTTTCGCTATAAGTTTTTTTCTACAATGTTTCAAAAGGAATGGATTGAAGGATATTTAGTAGATGGATCAAGGTAAGTTGGGTTAAAATTTCAGCTCCTGAGGCCTTATAATTTAGGAGATACAACCTATGCAAGATAGGGTTCTAGAATCATCCTGAACTGAGTCATGGTAGAATTTTCACTATAAAATATTTTTTGTAGCCTTTCACACCCTGAAATTTGGAGGATATTCACAGAAATTAGTAAGGTATATATGGTCAAAGGTTCATCTTCTGGATCATCTTACATTTGTAGATACACCCTGTGGAAGATAAGGTATCTGACTAGTCCTATTGACTAGTCTCAATAAGGTGTTCCAGGTAAAATAATCATAAATTCTTCCTAGAGTATCAAAATTGAGTGATATTGGTTGCATTGGATAGAGGATAGTTTGTAGTATTTTTGGTACGAGTTTCAGAATTTTATAGCAATTATTTTGTGCGGGGCATGCTATACAAGTGACATCTCCCGGAAAGGCCAAAAATCAGCAAGTTGTGGGGAAGTTACCGTAAATTCCACTTGGCACATCCAATTTTGATCAAACATGTGGAATTGTTGAGAATAAATATCAGAGACCTACAATAAATAAATTTTTATACCCAGAAGGGATGAAACTTTGGAGATACAGTAGAATAAATATTGTCTAGTAGATGCACCTCAAAATCAAGGTTCAAAAGTGATACTTGGTCAACATGCCACCCAAAAAGGGAACTTCTACACCCAATAAGCCTCCATATAATCCTACATGGACTCTTGATGAAGGTGAAGAAATGTGTAGGGACATAAATGATTTACAAATGAAGACACTAACAAAAGATGAACTACTAGAGATGATGGAGGGTTTAAAAGGGGAGATCATGGAAGGATTGAAAAATGTCATAATAGAGAGGACCCCTGAAAGTGAAAATGTATCCCATGAAATTCATGATGAGGACACAAGGAAGGTGAATCAAGAATGGAGCAATTCCAACTTTTGGTTGAAGACCAAACACGTTCCTAAGATCGATATGAGGAAGTTTGATGGAAAGGAACCAATCACATGGATACTTGAGATGGAGAAATTCTTTGATCTACATAATGTGCCACATACACAAAAGGTACGAATTGCTTCTTTATATTTAGAACCCAATCAATTTGTATGGTATCGATGGATTTGTTCTCACAAATCACTCG